>PVIU01013851.1:0-54274 GCA_004026605.1 Ondatra zibethicus | reverse complement strand
TGTCCTTTGCTTTGCAGAAGCTTTTCAGTTTCAGGAGGTCCCATTTATTAATTGTTTCTCTCAGTGTCTGTGCTACTGGGGTTATGTTTAGGAAGTGGTTCCCTGTGCCAATGCGTTCAAGCGTACTTCCCACTTTCTCTTCTATAAGGTTCAGTGTGGCTGGCTTTATGTTGAGGTCTTTGATCCATTTGGACTTGAGTTTTGTGCATGGTGATAGATATGGGCCTATTTTCATTTTTCTATATGTTGATATCCAATTATGCCAGCACGACTTGTTAAATATGCTTTCTTTTTTCCGTTTGATATTTTTTGCTTCTTTATCAAAGATGAGGTGTTTGAAGATGTGTGGATTGATATCCAGGTCTTCTATTTGGTTCCATTGGTCCTCCTGTCTGTTCTTATGCCAGTACCAGGCTGTTTTCAGTACTGTAGCTCTGTAGTATAGTTTGAAGTCAGGGATTGTGATGCCTACAGAAGTTCTTTTATTACCCAGGATTGTTTTGGCTATCCTGGGTTTTTTGCTTTTCCAAATGAAGTTGAGTACCGGGTGAATGAACAACTCTTTAAGGAGGCCATGGTTAAAGGAAATAATAGTCTTCACTTCTGTAAATTAGCCACAAAAACATGAGAAACATAGTAATAAGTAACATTTGAGAACATGTTTTCTGTCCTTCAGTCAGGGTGTCATGTAGCACAGGTTAACTTCAAATTCCCTATGAAACCCAAGCTAGCCTTAAATTCATGATCCTCCCGCCTCTACCTCATTGTTGGAATAGCAGGCATGTACCACCAGGCCTGGCTATTCAGAACAGTTCTACCAATGCAGCTCAGGCTGGTTTTGAATTCAGAATCCCCCTGACTTTAGCACTGGAAGGCTGGAACTGTAGTCATGGGTTACCACAGCCAGCTTCGTGCAGCTTTTTCCGTCTGTTTGAGGCATGGTGTATTTCAGTAGGACTTGTGAATTTGCCTGAGATACTGACTGAAGTGAAATCCTTGGTTTACAAGTTGAGAAATGCAGAGGAAGGTTAACTTCAGAGGGGGCTGGGCAAGTATAATCTGATCCAGTAGGTCAAGCTTCATGACTGTTTCTTGCCTCTGCTCTGTCATGTGTCTAATAAGCTCTTCCCATGCTCATCTCACAGTAGGTGAGTCACTCAGAAGCCACAGTGTGTTCTTCGTTCATATCTGGTAACAGAAAAAGTCTTCTGCTTACTCTTTTGGTGTACTGGGGAAGCTTTTCTCATTGTTTCCTGGCCCTAACTCAGAACCAGTGTGGTTAATACTGGAGGAGGAGATAGACTTTTTCTAGTGTCTTAAATGCAAAGTTAAATATGGAAAAAAATTCACCCTAAAAATGAATTGTCAAAATAGGGAAGGTACCTCCTCCTACCCTGGGAGATGCAGATTTGTATCCTGGGAAGCTGATTCTGAGATAGTCTTTGAAGTACAGATTTATTGGAGAGAGCCCTGGGGACCAGTGCTCAGGAGAAGGAAGGGAAGGAGTGGGGCTGAGCAGAAAAGCTGGACTGTCAGGCAATCTCTCCCAGGGCTTCAGTCACCGTCTTGATGTGGGTGGAGTATCAGGGAGTATGAGAGAGACCAGAGCTGGAACTCTATCCCACTGTCCCCACATCCTGGTGGCTCAGGTATAATCTGTGTGGTGCGAAGGCAGGAAGAGGGAGGAAGGGAAGGAGGGTAACTACTTTTCAGATAATCGTTCTACTGATAACATTTCCAGTCACTGGGAGAAAGAGCCCTCCCAGCCTGAAGAGGAATCTGGGCAGTGTATTAAGTAACCAGGAAGCAGTTACAGGGGGAAAAAAAAGAAAAGTCACCCAGGTTTTCCCCTTCCAATACTGAGGTCGAAACTCAGCTGCCTGATTAGATGCTAAGATGTGGGACCAGGTGAGACCTTAAGCCCTGATCAAGTATCTGCCCTCAAGCTGAGTGTGGCGGTGCCTGCCTGTGATCCCAGCACCTGGGAGATAGAGGAAGGAATTCAAATCCAAGGCCAGCCTGGGCTAAATAGTGGGTTTGAGGACAGTATAGGTTATGGGAGAGACTTTTTCAAAAAAATGAGGAAAAGAAAGAAACAAAGAAAGAAAGCAAAAGAAGTCTGTTTCTCACGAGTACACCCACTCATTCTGTGAGCGGTAGATCCTGGGCCAATGGGTTTCCTCCCTCCCTCCTTCTTTTCTTTCCTTCCTTCTTTCTTGTTTTGTTTTTCTCACAGTGGTCCAGGTTAACCTAGAATTGCCAATCCTTCTGCCAGCCTGCCAGTGCTGGGGGCTGGCTGGATTTCCTGGGGAGCAGCTCTCCTCTAACACCAGCTAGGTCCCCAGCATGCCCTCCCTTGCCACCTATGACCTCTTCTCATAAGAAAGTCACCATAGATCCACGAGCAAAAATAACTTACTGAGTCTCTAGCAACAGCAAACAGACTAAACACAAGCATTGCAAATCCAAGCTCAGATCTTCTAGAAGCCATTGACCTGGCTTCTATGTTGTTGCTAACTCTTTCTGTTTCCACACACTTGTTGCTGGAGGGCATTTCTGGAAAGAAACAGACCCAATCTCCAAGTAGCATCTGCCCATCCGTGTGTGCCCTATGAGTAGCTAAGAGGGCTGGAGGCTGGGAGGAAGCAATGACACACCTCATTGGGCAGCTAAGGAGACAAGATGTCTCCCCAGAGTCTCACTCAGGAACTGTCCACTCTGAACAAATGAGAATATGAAGACCATGGAAAGGTTACAGAGAAGTCACCTCCATGATGAATGTTTTTGTAAACAGAACAGATAACAGGAGAACAGGCTGTGAACCAGGGGTTGCGAGGCCAGGTATAAGGGAGCTCATCCTCAACCGCAGCAGTCCAGAGGCCAAGAAAAGCTCTGAGAGTTTGAGACCACCTTGGTTTATACAGCAAGCTCCGAGTTACATAGTGAGGCCCTGTGGAGGAGGAGGAAAAGGAGGAGGAGGAGGAGGAGGAGGAGGAGAAGGAGGAGGCAGCACAGCAGTGGCTGCAGCTCCCAAGATCCCCTTTCATACAATGATGCAGAATTCAGCACTTGGGAGGCAGAGGCAGGCGGATCTCTGTGAGTTCAAGACCAGCCTGGTCTACAGAGCTAGTTCCAGGACAGGCTCCAAAGCCACAGAGAAACCCTGTCTCAAAAAACAAAAAACAAACAAACAAACAAAAAACAATGATGCAGAATTCAGAGGGCACATGTGAGCCATCGGTGGTCATAGCCTCCTTCTGGCCAGTATGCCACTACTACAAACAAAACAAATAAAATCCTACAAATACCAGGCTCATTTTTTTTTCTCATGAGAACAAAAGCATCAGGAAGTTAAGAATGTAGCGCATTTGGTAGAGCACTTGCTTAGTATGCATGAGGCCCTGGGTTTAATCCACAGCATTGAATAAACTGAGCACAGTGATGCCCACCTACTTGCCTAGAACTCAGGAGGGAGAGATAGGAGGATAAGACATTCAAGGTCAACTTCATCTGTATGGTGATTTCAAGGCTAATCTGAGTTACGGGACACTGTTTCAAAGACACCAAAGAATAAAAATAAACACAGCAGCAGGAGAAAACAGCCTAATGTTGGCAAAATAACTGAAGGTAAAGGTACTTGCCACCAAGTCAGACACCTGGAATTTGATTCCTGGGACCCATATAGTAGGTAGCAGGTGAGAAATGGCTCCCACAGGTTTTCTTTGGACTTCTACTTTGGTGCACATGAACACACACACACACACACACACACACACACACACAAATAAATGAATAAAAATTTATTTATTTATTTTGTTTGTTTGTCATCAGAGGGTTTCTCTGTATAGCAGCTCTGGCTGCCGTGGAACTCACTCTTACTCTGTAGACCAGGCTGATCTTGAACTCACAGAGATCCACCTGCCTCTGCCTCCCAAGTGCTGGAATTAAAGGCGTGAAAGCTGTGTGCCACCTCTGCCTGACATGAATAAAACTTTAAAAGAAGCAATCCTCCTGCAGCTTTTAAACACCTGAAGTCAAAGAAGTACTCCAACTCAACTTTAGAAGGTCAACCCATGGAAGCCGAATCTAATAAACTGTTTAATTCCATCTGGCTCCCATAGGAACAGCCCAACACACAACTTTTCTGGATGAGACTGAATTTGATCGGTTGCTGGTGTGAAATATAAATTTTGCTCTGTTCTTGGCTCATCCGAATCTCCTTCTTGAACATGAGGTACACAGAGTGCAACACTCTGCATTTTTCTCCATGGTGATCACCTGATTTCACGGAGAATCTCCTAGTCTCCTTGCTCTTGGTGTGTGGGAGGAGACATGCTCTCAAAGAAGGGGAAATCATTTTAGACAGTTCCTTATCCACCTGCGTCACTCACTGGGAGCCATGGGTTTTCTCCCAGGCAGGAAAGTCTTTTTCTGTTGGATTCAGATCTGAGCATGTCTGTGTGAAGAGCAAGGCAGATTTCCTAAGCACCGGGCTATATTTAGAGGATCTTGGGAGAGGGAGGAGCTCGGAAGCCTCCTAAACTTAGATTCAGTTTTCAGTTCAGAGTGTCTCTTAGGGATAGAGTTTGCACGTGCGCAAACATATCACACTATAGATTCCAGACTTCCTGTCCCTCTAAGCTGAGACCTCAAAGATGAGAAAGGGCACTATCCGGCATAAACTGAAGAGAGGGGACGAGATGGAGCTGCTGTCTGGATCAGTGTCCTGGGAAGTTACGGGGAACAAGCCTAAAGGCAAAAGGGAACTCCTTGGCCCCAGAGAAAATGTTCAGTCAGATAGCTACAGTAGGTGATTCCACAGAGGCAGAGTCTGGGTATTCTCCCAAAAGCAACAGGAAGTTGGCGATCAAGGTGGCCACACAACTGGAGTCACAGTGTAGAAAAACTACACTCAACCTTCGTGAGTCCATGACAGTCCTCGATCAGGGTCCTTCCTTCAGACCTTCTCTTCCTGGGCCACACTTCCCTTCTTCCTCCCAACTGCCATTGCCTCAGGAATGACAGCTGCTGTAATGGGTGACTAGGGAGCTCCATGCTGAGACCAGAGAGGGACTGCTTACTCTTTGCTAAGGACTGCAGGCCTCAAGCTGAAGCCCTATCACCAGTGATTGTACTTGGAGATAGAGTTTTTTTAGGTGGTAAAGTTATGAGGTCACGAAAGATGAGTCTTCATCTGGTAGCATTGCTGGCCTTAAGGAGGGAGCTAGAGGTCTCTCTATTCATATTGTCTTCATAATGAACATATTGAGGCTTTTTGTTTTGTTTTGTTTTAGTTTGGTTTTTTTTTTTTTTTTTTTTTTTTTTTTTTTTTTTTTTTTTTTTTTTTTTTTTTTTTTTTTTTTTTTTTTTTTTTTTTTTTTTTTTTTTTTTTTTTTTTTTTGAGACAGTGTTTCTCTGTAGCATTGGAGCCTGTCCTGGAACTAGCTCTTGTAGACCAGGCTGGCCTCGAACTCACAGAGATCCGCCTGTCTCTGCCTCCCGAGTGCTGGGATTAAAGGCATGCGCCACCACCACCTGGCCCATACAAGCTTTGTAAGTACACAGTACAAAGGTGGCTATCTATCAGCCAGGTCATGGAGCACCCTGATCTACATTTCTGTCTTTTAGAACGCTTTGTTCATCTACTTTTATCATGTGGATCCCAGGGACTGAACTCTGGCTGTCAGGCTTGGCAGCAGGCACTCCCACCACCTCCCCACCCCCGCCCCAACCATCTCTCCAGCTCCGTATTAGTTTCCTACAAATGTCTGTGGCTAAAACATCTGGCCAAACAACTGAAGGGAGGAAAGAAGCATCTGGGCTCGTAGGTTCACGGGACCTCAGCCCATCACGGCGGGGAAAGCATGGTGAGTGGGACCTTGGGACAGCTGCTCACACATCATGTGTCCAGCCAGCAAGCTGAGAAAGCAAGCAGGAATCAGAAATGGAGAGGGCCCGTGAATGCCCACCTCAGTCACATACTTCTGTCGCCCAGATCCACCTGCTACAAAACAGTGTCACAAGAGCTGGGGTAAGGTACTCAGAACGGCACATTCAAACGATAAGTCACTGTCCTTCCAGACAATCTAGAGCTGTGAGAAACTAGATTTTTCTAAGATTTTTAAGCCACTGACCTTGACCGATCATTTAAGATTATTAATATTATGGTCCCTATATAAAGGTAAATGGTAACTATATAAAGTTCCACGTTTATATAGGATTCCCCATCCACAGCTTCAGTTACCAATAGATGACAATCTGAAAATAGTAAATGGAAAATTCCAGTAATATGTTTATACCTATGGGTTGGCAAGATGAAAACACTTGCCACCAAGCCTAGAGTCTTAGTTATGATTTTGCTGCTGTGAAGAGACACTATGACCTAACCATGTTTTTCGAGACAGGGTTTCTCTGTAACTTTGGCCTGTCCTGGAACTAGCACCTACAGGCAAGTATGGCCTCGAACTCACAGAGATCCGCCTGACTTTGCCTCCCAAGTGCTGGGACTAAAGGCATGCACCACCACTGCCAGATGACCATGGCAACTCTTACAAGAAAACATTTAATTGGGGCTGGCTCTAAGGTTTAGTCCATTACTGTTGTGTCAGGAAGCATGGTGGCATGCAGGCAGACATGTTGCTGAAGAGGTAGCTGAGAGTTCTACATCTGGATTCACAGGCAGCAGGAAGTGATCCAGACACACAGCAACAAAGTCACACCTCCTATAGCGCCACTCCCTATGGGCCTATGGGAGCCATTTTTATTCAAGATCACACACCTGGTGACCTCTGATGAGGTCTGAGAGCTGCACTAATCTATGGGTAGAGAAATGAATTTAGAGGGTATTCCATTTAGCAAATAACAGTAGCAGGTTCTTCCCTAAGGCTGGTTAGCTCGCCAACCACAGGTTCTTTGTTAAATTTGAAGTACCAGGCAAGGGTTTCTTCCTGTGGAGTAGGACTTAAATTCAACCAATACGTGGTTAGTTACCCCCAAAATATTCATGCCACTATTGCTGTATCTGGTTATTATTGCAGTTCATAGGATTCACAGTTGAGTAAGACTGTTGATGACTTTTGATTCACCCCACCCAAGAGCCTGCTGTACAGTCTCTTCAGGTATTAGGAGAGTTAGCCAGCAGGGAGGAAACTTCCTGGTTGGTACCAATTTGACTTCTATATTTCCCAAGGTGTGTAGAGTCTTCAACAATAGGGTCTGAGTTTTCGGTTTTTTGTTTTGTTTTGTTTTTGGGTTTTTGAAACAGGGTTTCTCTGTAGTTTTGGAACCTGTCCTGGAACTAGCTCTTGTAAACCAGGCTGGTCTCGAACTCACAGAAATTCGCCTGCCTCTGCCTCCTGAGTGCTGGTATTAGAGGTGTGTGCCACCATTGCCCAGCTAACAATAGGGTCTTAAAATCCAGCTCACACCAAGAGCAATGGCAATAGTCCGTATTGTTTTAAGGGTCTCTGGGGTATCTCTGACCAAAACTCAAGAGGAGGTATCCATACTTGGTACTGGGCTTTTTCTCTGGCAGCTTACGGCTTCCGGGGCGAGTCTGAGTAGAGTAGCTCCAATTAAACTCTTTCATATTAATATGCATATATATGAATGTATATGAAACTTCTAAAATAGCGTATTTCCAGAGGGCTTTTTCAAATGCCCTTAGCGTTTGTCATTCATTCCTTCCCCAGATCTCTCCTGTGCTCTATTCTCCTATCCCTTCCCCTGCCTAAACCTCCCTCACAATTATTCCCTTTCATATAACCTGTGTTCTACTATCCCCAGGCCTTAAAACCGCTCTTCTCCCTTCTCACCAGTAGTCCCTTTCTAGTTTCCTGGATTGGACAGGTACTGCAGTCCAAACATACAATGCTAAAGACTCAATGCTAATCTCTCCATAGGAGTGAGAACATGTGATATTTATCTTCCTGGGTCTGGTTTACCCTTTGGAGAATGTTTAACAGGAGAATTTTTTAAAACAGTATGTTGATATACCAGTGGCATATCCAGGGGTCAAAGGAATGAGAATTTGATTGTATTAAGGGTCCTAATTCTAGCCTTTATTTTGTGGGAGAGGGGCTCTCACTATGTAGCCCTTGCTGGACTGCAACTTGCTTTGTAGACTAGGTTGTCCCCAATCTTGCAGAGATCCTTCTGTTTCTGCCTCCAGAGTGCTCAATCAGTCATAAACTACCATTCAGTAAAGGTCCTAATTCTCTATTCCCCCTTCTCACCCATACCTTTGCCACGTCACAATGCATCCTTCCAGAAGAAAGGAAGAGTATTGCATGGTGGGTGTGGTAGTTTGAATGTAATTGGTCCCATAATTTCATAGGAGTTACAGCTTTGTTGGAGTGGTTATGGCCTTGTTGGAGGAAGTGTACTACTGTCGGTGGTGGGTTTTGAGGTATCCTATGCTCAGGAGAGCACCCAGTATGTCAGTCCACTTCCTGTGACGTGCATATCAAGATGTAGCACAGTCAGCTCTAGCACCATGTCTGCCTGCGTGCCGCCATGCTCCCCATCGTGATGATAATGGACTGAACTTCTAAACTGTAAACCATCACCCCAATTAAATGTTTTCCATTTGCGAGAGTTGCTGTGGTCATGGTGTCTCTTCACAGCAAGGGAAACCGTAACTAAGACTGTAGGGAACACCTATAACCCCAACTTTTCAGAAGGCAAAGTCAGGCAACATAGGGAGTTCCATCCCACCTGAGCGGCAGCTGAGACCCCCATGCCACACACACACTCACACACTAGTGTGGAAGCAGGTGGCAATGGAGCATGGCATCCTTTTGCACAATGACTGCCCAGAAGTCTGACTTGAGAGTGAAGCTATGTGTCTACATTCTTTCCCCTATGACATATGCCACCTGAGTGGGACAAGTCACGCAGTTTTCTTTTTTTTTTTTTTTTTTTTGGTTTTTGGAGACCTGGCTTCTCCGTAGCTTTGGAGCCTGTCCTGGAACTAGCTCTTGTAGACCTGGCTGGCCTCAAACTCACAGAGATCTGCCTGCCTCTGCCTCCCAAATGCTGGGATTAAAGGCTTGCGCCAACACTGCCTGGCCAAGTCACGCAGTTTTCTAATGAACTTGGGAGCTCAGTTATTGTGACATCCTCTTTGAAAACATCTGAAAGTTTGTCCTTAGTTCTTCAGTGCCTGTGGCAAGACAGCAAATGAGACCCGTGAGAATTAGGGCCTCGAGCGAAGTTCTGCACGACATTTGCTGCTTCTGTGCTTAGGTGAATCCCATGCAACCTGGAGGCTTGAAGCGCAGGGGCATGGCCAAGTGTTTCCATCACAAGGGGTGGAGGCCAGAGTCATCTAGGGTGGAGGATCCTAGTGTGAGGAGAGCCTCTCACTGCAAAGGGGATGCCTTGGACTCCTCCAGGTGTCATCCATTTGCCATCTTGATATCAGAGGCAGATGCTCCAACCTCTACATTTCTCTAGACAGCCTGCTAAGGACCTTGTGTTACCTTTATACACAGCAGTGATCTTATGTTCTCGAGTGTTTTGAACAGTTCAGCTGTTCTTCAAGGATAAACTGATCAGGGATGTGGCTGCAGGTCGGTAGTAGAATATTTGTTTACCATGTAAAAAGGGCCTTGGTTCAATCTCTGACACCAAAGGGAAAAAAGTTGACATAGTAGTGTATATCTGTAATATCTATGTATCTCAGCACTCAGAAGGCAGGAGCCAGCTCGGCTACATAATTAGACCATATCTAAATTTAATTTTAAAAAAAGAGATGTATTAGGGACTGTGGTAGGACACTTGCCTAGCATGTATGCATAAGGACCATTCAATCTCCAGTACACACATACATAGATTACATATTACACAATATATGTTACAAATTAAACCTATTTATATAAATGTGAGCTGTGTTTGTTCTTAGGTTAGTGTTGATAGAAATACTGAAAACATCAGCAATTTGAGTGTTCTTTTCTTTTTCTTCTTTTCATGTGCTATACATGTATTTGTATATGTATATGTGTATGTATTTGCATGTATGTGGGCGCATGTGTGTGCAGGTACACATGAAAGCTATGTCAAGAATCTCCCTCAAGGAAGAGGCAGGTGGATTTCTGAGATTTGAGGCCAGCCTGGTTTACAAAGTGAGTTCCAGGACAGGCTCAAAAGCTACACAGAGAAACCCTGTCTCAAAAACCAAAAAACAAAAAGCAGAAACAAACAAAAAAGAACCTTCCTCAATTGCTCTTTCACCTTATTCTTTTGAGACATAATCTTTCAGTCAAACTCAGTGCTCCCCATCTTTGCTAATCTTGATAACAAGCTTGCTATCCTCCCTGTTTAGTGATATTTTATTTGTGTTTTAATAAATAAAACATATATATATATATATTATATGGCAGGAGTAGACAAGAGCTCATTAACCACACAGAAACTGTATTAATTAAAACACTGCTTGGCCTATTAGCTTAGTTATATTTCTGGCTAACTCTTATATCTTTTTTTTGTTTTTGTTTTTTGAGACAGGGTTTCTCTGTGGCTTTGGAGCCTGTCCTGGAACTAGCTCTTGTAGACCAGGCTGGCCTCGAACTCACAGATATCCACCTGCCTCTGCCTCCGAATGCTGGGATTAAAGGCGTGCGCCACTAGATAAGTAGTCCTGACCAACCTTGAATTATCTATATCCGATTGACCAGGCTGGTCTCAGACTCACAAAGATCTACCTGCCTCTGCTTCCATGCCCATCCCCAAAATGAATATTTATATGTACACCAGAAAAAAAGAATTTTAGTCATTATATACATAGATATGAACCAATAAGAAAAGCAGTCAGGTTTGATGGCATAGGCCTATACTCCCAACACTTGACCTTGAACTCGCTGTGCAACCTTTGCTGCTGGCCTCAAACTCATAGGGATCCTCCTGACTCAGCCTCCTGAGTCCTAGGCTTACAGGCATCATCCCCTGTGCTTTGGTCTTGGGGCAGGGGTGTGTTTAGACAGCAGCCCAGATTGGAACTTAGAGCAATCCCTTTGCTTCCGCTTCTCAAGTGCTGGGATTGCAGGCATATTCTACCACTCCCAGTTTATGACAATACTGTAAAAATTGGTAATATCCAGAGTTGGTAGGGAGCCGTACTTCCTTAAAAACTTTCAAAGGACCGATGATGTCCATTACCTCTGTGCATATACACTGTCGGTGGCACTGAAAGCTGGCAGAGCCTTTGACAAGAGTTGAGTACATGACACAGCACTTTAGATTTTAGCCATCTAGTCCAAAGGGCCAAGTACAAGACAAGGCATGAGTCACAGGCTGCAGACAGCACAACGCCTTGCATGAGGGTGCCTATGTGAGCTATGATTCATACATTTTATTGACAACATGTAACACCTACAGCGATGATTTGAGCAGACCCAGAGGCAGTAACAAGACAAAATCTGGCACAAGGGTAACCAATGAGGACTGCCAATGTTGAAATCGTGCTCAGAATGTCCTGGTTATTAGGTTCTGGTGGAAATGAGTAAAATCTAGGCTTTGCCAAGCAAGGTGGCGCACACCTTTAGTACCAGCACTTAGGACATAGAGGCAAGCAGATGCCTATATAATGAGACCCTGCCTCAAACATGAATAAATACAGTTCATTCGAAAAGTAAGCTGTAAGTGGGATATAGGAGGGTTTATTAGTGAGGAGTCTCTAGAGTCACAGAGCTTATGGAATAAATCTATCTATCGTCCATCTATCACACACACACACACGCACACACACACAGAGGACTTTTTGGAATGACTTACAAGTTACAGTCCACCAATGGCTAGCTGTGAACGGAAAGTCCAAGAATCTAGTAGTAGTTGCTCAGTTCCAGCAGGCTGGATGTCCCAGCTGGTCTTCTGTATCTGCTCGAATCCTGAAGAAGTTGCTCCAATGCCAGTGTAGGAGTGGATGTGCTGACAAGGTGAGGGCAATCGGGTGAAGAAGGACACCATCCCTTCTTCCCTTGTCCTTATATAGACTTCCCGCGGAAGAATTAAAGAGGAAAGGTGTGTCTTCTCACCTCAAGGTCTGAATTAAAGGTGTGTGTCTTCCAGGCTCATGATCCGGATCAAAGGCATGTTGTCTTCTTGCCTCAAGATTCGAATCACAAGTGTGTCTTCCATTTCTGGATTGTAGTTCATTCCAGACATAGTCAAATTGACAACCAAGAAGAGCCATCACAGAAGGTCAGGTGTTTAAAGCCATCCTTGGCTATATTATGAATGCTAGACAAACTTATCCCATACAAAACCCTGTTTCAAAGACAGAAAGGAAAAAGAAAAACAATTTTTTTGAGACCAAGCAAGGAGTCAAGGTTTTAACATTAAAAATAATGTATCTAGGACTGGGGAGATGAGTTAGTGGAGAAAGAAAGCATTTGCCATGCAAGTGTGAAGACCCGAACTGGAATTCTCAGCACCTACATTAAGTTTGATTCTGTCTGTAATCTCAGTATTCCTGTGGAGGGATGGGCAGTAGCGACAAAACAATTCTTGGAAGCTCCTGGGTCACTTAGTCTGACAGACAACATCAGTGAACAAGAGACTGTCTCAAACACGGGGAAGGTGAGGAACAACATCTAAGATTGTCCTCTGATCTATACAATTGCACCATGGCACACACATGCCTGGACTCATGCAGACATACACCTTACATACACATTCATAGACACATATACAAACATGTATCTATATGCATGTGTCTATACAGGCATAAGATATACTTTGTTAAGAGTAGTGTGATGGTTTTGTTTTGTTTTTTACATTTGTGGTGTGAGAGGTCCTTCTGTCTGTTAATTAATGAATAAAGAACTGCTTTGAGCCTATGGCACGGAAGAACAGAACGAGGCGGGGAAAGCTAGGCTGTATGCTGGGAGAAAGAAGGGCGGAGTCAGAGAGACGCCATGGAGCCACTACCAGAGTCAGACGTGCTGGAACTTTGCTGGAAAGCCACTGTCATGAGGCGATACACAGATTAATGGAGATGGGTTAAATTAATGGGTTAGTTTAGGGTAATGAGTTTAGCCAGAAATACGCTTAAGCTATTGGCCAAACAGTATTGCAAATACTATGGTTTTCTGAGTGGTTATTTCGTGGCTGGGCAGTCGGGACGAACAAGCGACACTTCCCCCAACACATTAACGCCTTTAAAAAAAAAAAAAGACAGAGCTTTATTATATACCCCAGACCAGCCAGGTGGCTTCACATGCTGACCCTTCTGTCTCTGCCTCCCAAATAGTGGGATTATATTATCTCGTTCCAGCAGTGTTCATTTTAGAGGAAAGAAGGATATTGGGGTGTGGGGGGTGAAGCAGATTCTACAGCTGTTATTTACTTTTGTAGAGAAATAAATGTAACTTTCATAAACATAATAAAAAGCAATCTACCCCTGCCTTTTATTGGAGATAAGCTCTTCCTCTGTAGTTGCTCTGTAACTCACTGTGCAGTGTAGAATTTACAGAAATCCTCCTGCCCTAGCATCTCGAGTGCTAGGATTTTCAGATGTATACCACCACACCTGGCTGCAAGAAGACTACTTTAAAGCCTCAACATGGGGCTGGAGAGACGGCTCAGAGGTTAAGAGCACTGGCTGATCTTCCGGAGGTCCTGAGTTCAATTCCCAGCAACCACATGGTGGCTCACAGCCATCTGTAATGAGATCTGGTGCCCTCTTCTGGCATGCAGGCATACAAGGAGGCTGAACATCGTGTACACAATAAATAAATAAATCTAAAAAAAAAAACAAAAAACCTCAACATTGCCGGGCGCTGGTGGCGTGCACCTTTAATCCCAGCACTTGGAAAGCAGAGGCAGGCAGATCTCTGTGAGTTCAAAGCCAACCTGGTTTACAGAGTGAGTTTCAGGAGAGAAACCCTGTCTCAAACAACAACAAAACCCAAACAAACAAACAAACAAACAAGAAAACCCTCAACATTACATGCATACACATGTATGTACACCTACATGCTCTCACACCCACACAGGCACACCTTCACAGCTGTACCTTAGGCAAGGCAATACAAGGTTGATTCTCGTCCCTGAGCTATAAAATAGCCAACATTCAAGAACTTTAAAAAGTCATGCAACTTTTGTACATGTTTTGTGTCCATTTTTTTGCTGAGTTTGGGTCTTAGTTCACAAGGATGGTGTGTAAGAACTGGTCTTGGTTGTACACAACTGTAATCTCGGTCCTGGAGAGGAAATGAGTCTTAAGTTCCAGGCCAGCCTGGGCTACATACTGAGACTCTATCTCAAAAACTCAGAGCTGGAGAACAGCTTAGAGATAGAGCACTTGCCCAGTGCACAGGGCCCTGAGTGTGCTCTTCAGCACCTCCAGTAACAACGATGAAGGCAACCTTCTGCTTAGCACTCACCTCCTAGCCTGACGAGGTCCAGTTTCTCCTGCTTTCATCTTGCTTCTCCTTGCTGCAGTTGTGGACTTCTCACTGTCTCCAGGCACTGAGGCGAGACCCACCTCACTCCAGTAGGATTTGTGTCTTTGGAGGTGGTCCTGGTGAAGAGTGCATCCAAGGTATCCAGGGAGAGGAAGAATTCTTCATCCCGTGCAATTTACCTTGGGTCTCAGATGCTACTCTTGTCCTATAACAGATTTAAACAGCTTTAACACAATTGCTTCTGATGTGATGTATTTCTTTATTCTTTTTGGTTTTTCGCAACAGGGTTTCTCTGTAGCTTTGGGGCCTGTTCTGGAACTCACTCTGTAAACCAGGCTGGCCTCGAACTCACAGAGATACACCTGCCTCTGCCTCCTGAGTGCTGTGATTAAAGGCACGCATCACCGCCTCCCGGCTTCTTTACTTGGATTTTTTTCAAAACAGAGTTCCTCCATACAGCCCTGGCTGTCCTGGAACTTACTCTGTAGACCAGGCTGGTCTCAGACTCAGAAATCCACTTGCCTCCAGAGTGCTGGGATTAAAGGTGTGCACCATCACCGCCCAACATGACAGTTGTTTTTTTTTTTAATTTAAGAAACAAATAAAACTAAAAATACAGCTAACAATGCTGTCTCTACCCTGTCAGCTTTTCTCTTCTCCTTCTTTTCATAGACTAGCCTCCTGAGAGCTGTATAGTCCAGGTCAACCCACATTCCTATGTGCACCAACCAGGTCCTGGCAGGCTACAGACAATAGGAGAGTCACCTGACCATAGCTGTGGTCTTCCCAGAATTAACACAGCTCTGCCCACAAAGCCAGGCACTCTGACAGGAGGAAGAGACCAGAGCCCACCAGAATCCCTCTTCCGCTCCCTCTAAACTCCTTCCTACCAGTGTGTGTCCGCTGGATAAGAGCCAGGGGGTTTGAAAGAAACCAGGAGCACGGGGCCATCCTGAACAATGTGGTGTGATCTCATTTCAAAAATCAAATAAAAAAATAAGTAAATAAATAGAGCCAAGCAAGACAGCTCATAATCCTAGCACTCAAGTGGTGGAGGCAGGAGGATCACAAGTTTGAGGTCAGCTTGGGCTATAAATCTTATATCAAAACCCAAAACCAAAAGAGATAATTTAAATAAATAAAAGTAAAGGTAAAAGGAGGGGAGGTGCTGGTGATTTCTATAAAGCTTCCAAGGCCAGAGATTGGTAGAGATAACGGGGAATTTGTGTTCACAACACAAGACATTGTTTTTGTGCTTTTACAAATTGATATGTATCACCTTTACTTTGGGCTTTCTTGTTTGCTCTCTTCATTCACTGGTGTTACTGTTCGTTTTTGTTTGCCGTAGTGATGACTGAACCTAGGACTTCCTGCAGTGGTAGAAGCAAGTGTTCTACCACCAACTAACTTCTCCAGGCTTCTTTCTACTCTTTATTTCGAGAGCAGGTCTTGCTAAATTGCCCAGGATAGCCTTGAACTCTGTGGCCCAGGCTGGCTTTGATCTTATAAATCTTCTGTGTGCCTGCCAAGTAGCTGGGCTTGCAGCCTGTGCCACCACACCCAGCACCATTTTATTTTTGCTATTTATCCATGCTGAAAACTGCAGCACTAATTCACCCGTCAATTTTAACTCCTTCCTCATGCGTCATCATTTCACCCTCCTACACTGAGCAGGTTATTTGCGTGGGGCCCAGTGCATACGTGCAAGAATCTTGTTTGAGTGCACATATGCGTATATGCATTTATGCACAAGCGTGCCCACATATCCAAGCCTGCATATGCATATTTACATATATATGTATGTTCCCATCCAGCTTTCCTTTCTGTAGAGTTGCTCCCGATTGCAATAATTCCACAGTTGGGTCTGAAAGTCCTCATTTCTGACCCTCCACCTCCACCACCGTTGCTATGATCTCTGACTTGCAAACCTAGCCAATCCAGTGTTTCTGAAACTATGTATCCTTCTTATTTTAATATTTCCCAGTAAGTGTGCTCTTTGCATGCCCCTGCCTCCCAAGCTCCAGCGACATCTGTAAAATCCTGGCAAAGGCTGACCAGGAAACGCTTGGGCAAGCTGCTGGCACGTGCATGCTTCTGGCTGGTTCCTCTGACCTCCGACTCATACCCCCTGAATGCCATACCGCACAGTGGGGGCTTCATGCCAATCCATTTCACAAGAAGAAACTCAAAGCAGTCTCAGTCTCCTGTATTCCTCTTATCACGTTTGAGGAACCCTGGTGAAGCACAGGCACTTTCAGAATGAACTCTACATTTTTTTTTTCCTTGTGAGGAAAGCAAGACTTGAAACGGTGAGTGTTAGAAAGTTTGTGTCTGAAGTATTAAAAGGTACAAAATGCCTCTTTCTGTATGGGATAATTAGGGAAATGGTGGCGAGAATAAAGAGTGGCCTCTAGGGAGGAGAATGAGAATTCCAGGCCTGAGGTGTCATGGAAACAGACTTATCGTTCTGTATAGATGGATGTTACTCTACATTTTACCATCACCAAACGGAGGACATGATCTGATTAATATGCAATGTATGAACTTTTGTCATCCTGGAACATTCTGTTTTAAACCTGCCAGCTGAGAATTACTGAATATTCTCTTAGCGCGTTTAGGTTGCTGTAACAGAATACTGCACACAGGATGACCCTGTAAGCAGCAGAAATGCACTTCTCACAATTCTTGAAGCTCTGAAGTCCAAGGTCAAAGTGCTAGAAGATTCGAGGTCTTATGAAGAACAGCGTCTTCGTCTTCTTCTTCTTCTTCTTCTTCTTCTTCTTCTTCTTCTTCTTCTTCTTCTTCTTCTTCTTCTTCTTCTTCTTCTTCTTCTTCTTTTTCTTCTTCTTCTTCTTCTTCTTCTTCTTCTTCTTCTTCTTCTTCTTCTTCTTCTTCTTCTTCTTCTTCTTCTTCTTCTTCCTTCTCCTCCTCCTCCTCCTCCTCCTCCTCCTCCTCCTCCTCCTCCTATTCTTCTTCTTCTTTATGTAACCTTGGCTGTCTTGGAATTTGCTCTGTAGATGAGGCTGGTTGATGTCAGAGAGCCGCCTGCCTCTACTTTCCAAATTCTGGAATTAAAGGGCTGTGCCACTCCACCCCCCAAATAATATGTTTAATTTTTAACAAATATAGAGCTGCACAAAAGAAAAATCACCTCTCTAAAATTACAAAACAAAACAACAACAACAACAAAATGCCAGCACAATGACTAGAGAGATGGCTGAGCAGGCAGCATTGACTGCTCTTCCAGAGGACCCAGGTTCTATTCCTAGGACCCACATGGCAGCTCACAACCATCTGTAACTCCAGTCCTAGGGCGTGTGCGGACATCAAGCACTTGAGCTGGTGCACAGACATCCACACAGACAGAACACCCAAATCCATATGTGATGGCTAACGTTATGTTTCAAGTTTAAATTACTAGGCTTCAGGGGCATAAAACACAAACGCTTCTAACCTGTAAGTACTACTTGCCCAAGGACAGATAACTCCTGGAATGCTGGGGGCTGTTGTTAATGTAAGAGAGCAAGCTGCATATTTTTGCTTCTGTAAACAAGCTTGGATGCCCCCCTGATCACATGTAAGGCAGGAAGTACGTAGGCAGGAAGTATGTCAGGATGTATGCTTGCCACTGATGGAATGAAAGCAGGAAGTTCATAGCCTTGTGGGTTTTGCCTTTATAAGCCCCTGACTAATGTAATTTGGCCCATACCCTGAGCATGAGTCTTGGACCTGGCCAATATTTACAAGAGCCTTTTATGTGTTGAAATTTATTCATGGTCAGACTGGTGAATCTCTGAGTGACCCCCAGATCACTAAAATAACAATTAATTGACACTTTTAAATGCTAGCTCTGCCATTTCTTTCTTTTTTCCATCAGGGGATTTCTATATATTTATTCACTTATTTTTGAAACAAAATTTCATTCTGTTGCCCTCTCAGCTATTCTCTTGCCTCAGCCAGATCTGAGAGCTCGGCTACAGGCGTGTGCCACCTAGCCTGGCTGAGATTCTTTTTTTTAATTTAACTTTTTAAGTTTTACTTTTGTTTTTTGAGACCGGGCTTCACTATGTAGCCCTGGCTGTTCTGGAACTCACTCTGTAGATCAGGATGAAAGACCCCCAGAGTGGGGAGACTCTCACTCAAGTCTCGGGATAACACGACCCCCCAGGAACTCACGAGAGACAGTCCTTGCTGCAATCACATGAGGTTTATTAACAGGAGCCAGAGCTTTGGGGCCGAGACTCATATCCCATGCAGGGGAGAAGTTCCACCCCAAGTAGCTGGGAGAAGGGGTACTTAAGGGAAGAAACCATAACCCAAAGTGGGTAGGGAGGTCATCATTGGAAAATTCTGAAAATACCAGTGATAATCACAAGGGGGTAACTCCCCGTTTCTCAAGATTATTCTCAAGATTATAATCTAACTTTATGGTCAGCTAGTTCCTGGAACAGAGCCACTGAAACCAGCTAACCTAGATTTTTGGCTCTTCTCTTCTTGCTAGATTTTTGGCTCTATATTTTCTGCTAGAGGGGTCTGGATTTATTCCGGTCTTTCAAGGATGGCGTCAAACTCAGAGATCTTCCTGCTTCTGCTGCGATTAATGGTGTGCAACTCCACAACTGGCCAAGATTTTGTTTTTAACTACAAACAATTCCTACTGTTCTTTCTGTTGAAAAATTAGTGAGCGATAGAGGCTAGTTAACACCCTGTTAAAGAACAGTCAGCTATGTGTAGAAAATTTTAGGGGGAGCTGGGAATGTGGATCATTGACTGAGTGCTTTCCCAGGTAATCGGAGATCCTGGGTTCGAGTCCCACCACCACGAGAACTGGATGTGATGATGCACACCTAGAGCAAGAGCACTAGAAAGGGGAAGGCAAGAGGACCAGAAGGTCAAGGTCATCCTCAGCTACATCATGAGTCTGAGGCTAGACTGGGCCATGTGAAACCTTATTTCAAAACAAAGAAAAGAAAAACCATTAGGGGATAGGCTTATATAGTGAGATCCTGTCACAAAACAAAGTAAAACAAAATTCTACCAACAATCAAAACTCAAAAGACTTTAGGCCAGTCATGACAACACCAACCCAGGTGACGATTGCGTGATATGCCCAGATCACAGAGTCCCCTCAAAACCAACTAAGTGACCGAGTTCTGCATGTAAAAGCAAAAAGCCTTTATTCTTTTTTTTTCTTAACTCATTTAAGAAAAAAGCCTTTATTCTTACACAAATTTGCAAACTTGGACTCTCTGTGTGTCCAACGTACTGGAATGGTTGGAGAGCTCCAAGCTCAGTTAGGGTTGGGTTTTTATAGTAGTAAAGGTAGGGGTAAGGGATTTTTAAGGCTCAGGATCCCTGATCGGTTGACATTTGTCTAGGGGTGTCCTGGTGAAAAGCCATGGATGTGTGCTGGCAGGTCTACAACGGTTGGAATGTTAGGAATTTCCTTTGGATGGTCTGTTCTGGGTGGCGCCAGCTTATGGCTTTTCCTGGAATCCGGTGCTGCCTGCTATGGCAGCTGTGCGGCCTGGTTCCCACATGTGGCCAGGCTGCCCTGGGCCCCACATGTGTGTTTGGTACCTTTGCCCACTGGGTCTCCCTTGGAAGCATTCCCACCAAAGAGCCAGTTGTTAATGTTATCCTCTGTCCTACTGACCATCTTGCCCGCCACCTTAAATCACAGCCAGACTAAGCTCTCTGGGATCTTGTAGATTTGAAAGAACAGCTATACATGGCTGATGAAGTGCCAGTAGCTGATCACAGTGGTGGCCTTGAACAGAGGCTCTAGCCTGGGAGTGCTTCTGGGGTGTGCAGAAAAGGCCCACTGCACATGGGCCTTTTCTGTGCTCATGCTGTGGGGTATCCAGCAGAGAAGACTGCTCAGACATGGGTTTAAGCCAAAAGACTACACCGAGTGTTCTGGGTCCTAGTGCAGTACAAGCCTTTCTCAGGGTGAGCTTCTAAGCACAAAAAAAAAAAAAAAAAAAAAAACCCATTTCCTGGGGTTGACATACTTCCGTTAACAAGAACAGTCAGCCAGAAGTAGAACCACAGAAGCCAAAAAGCAAATTAGTCCATTTACAGACTTCACCAGAACGATGGACTTTGATGGATTAGGTCTCTGTTTTGGTTGATGATGCTGTCTATGTGCTGAGTTTAATGGCCTGCCCACCCAGTTCCAGATCCTGCCCCTCAGAAAGCCTGCCAAGTGGTGGCTCCTCCCCTGGAGCTGTTCTAGACTGTGCCTACTGCCTTCTAGAGAATGGTCATGTGATATTTCCAGTCTCCTATTCATGTCTCATCTCTGGGGTTGATCTGGGAATGTTTTGCCTAATAAACCCGGTCTTTTACTTTTAATTCGGCTTAATTTGGCTTCCTGAATCAGCTGAGAGACTTAATAGTGGGATATGGAAACCTTTCGGAAGTCAGTTGTGCTAAGGTCTCAGGGCGGTTACACTCTCCACCTCATATAAAGGACATGTTCCTCTATGCTCATCTTTTCTTAATTGTGTGTTTGCTTGTATGCATCATATTTATGCAGGTTTCTGCAGAGGCCAGAAGAGGAAATAGATCCCTTGTGAGCTGGGATCTGAACTTGGGTCCCCCATAAGAGCAATAGTTGCTCTTAACCACTGAGCCATCTCTCTAGGTCAAAATACATTATTTGTACTATACTTAAACATACACTACTGCTACTGTGGCCCTTGATACCAGACTGATGGGTGGCCATGTATTTAACAGTACAGGTTGTAGTAAAACAGCGTGAGAGAGACCTTGGTGGGTGAGAACCAGAGGTCTCACAGTGGGTGGGAAACAAATACACCTTGCAGACAGAGCTTGAGTGTGGAGTTTATTTGGAGAAGGGTAAAGGGGAGGGAAGAGAGAGAGAGAGGAAGAGACAGAGAGAGAAGCAGAGACCTGATTGCCTCTTCAGAAGAACAGCAGGAAGAGAGTGGGAATAGGTGGGCCTTGTCTCTTAAGGTCTTAAAGGGACCTTTGCACCTGTATACAGCCAGGGTCCTGCTTGCCATGCTCAGAGGGGTGACACACTGTATCAGGTTTCCAAGGGACAAGGCCAAGGTGTGCCTGGATGCACAGGTAGCCTCCAGAAGTCCCTGTGGATAATTATCCTCCTTTCATGAAATCTCATTTGTTGACATGCCTTGATTGACAGTTTTCCCTTCCCTTCTTTTCTTTTTTTTTTTTTTTTTTTTTTTGGTTTTTTGAGACACGGTTTCTCTGTAGCTTTGGAGCCTATCCTGGAGCTAGCTCTTGTAGACCAGGCTGGCCTCGAACTCACAGAGATCCGCCTGCCTCTGCCTCCCGAGTGCTGGGATTAAAGGCGCGTGCCACCACCTCCCGGCCCCTCCCTTCCTTCATTGCCCCCTACTACTGATGCTTCCTGGGACTGCCTCACTTACAACACAGAGTCTACGTGACCTACTGGTGGGCGCACACCCTGGGAACAGCACTCCCAACATCTTTGCTATTAAGTAAACACCACAGACTGTCACTCTGCAGTTGTCAGCTGCTGATACGTCTCATGGGGTCATCATCACCACTAAAGCATTTCTCTGCATCACGTGACTGTATCTCAGTCAGCTTCTGGAAGCTTTCATTTTAAAACAGGACCTATTCATAAACTCAATTGGGAGACCTTAGCTCCAAAGGGATAGATGCGGGGAGGGGAGCTGTCCTAAAAGGGTTTGGGTTTTTGTTTGTCTGTCTTCTTTTGGAGAGTATTTAAGTAGGTTAATTTATCAGTGATCTATGACTTTTGTTCTTTTGAGACAGTCTCACTATTGTGAGAAATATTTTTCTTTTTCCTATCAAAAGTAGCCAGTCCACCAAGAGCCAAATGCAATAAATCTCTCTCACCCTTAACTTTACCAACCGTATACAACTTTTATGCAATCTTTTAATTTCTCTGATCTGGTAAAACTTCTATTTACATAAAGGCCCTTTCTGCATCCCAGAACATGGTCACCTGGAGCAAGATTCTTTTCTCCCTTCCTCCATTTCCTCGACTCAGATTCTTAAGTTGGTCAATCAGGAAAGATGGAGAGGTCAGATCCCAGCCCTGGCGGGGCATGTGTAACAGGGAATACAGTCACTACCTGGGTTACAATAAAACCCGAGCGAACTTCCTGCCCCAGTGGGCTCACTGGCCATGTGTGTCCTGGTGCATCCTTCTTACAGAAAGAACTTGTCTTTCTACTTTTTAGTAGAAAGCTACTTTTATTTTGTTTGTGTATCACTGAGATTACACTGTTTCTTTCCTTTTTATTTTTTTTTTAAATATACACTTTGCTTTTATTTTATGTGCATTGATGTTTCCCCTGCATCTACGTCTGTGTGAGGGCGTCAGAAGCCCTGGAACTGGAGTGACTGAAGTGACAGACAGTTGTGGGCTGCCAGGAATTGAACTGGAGTCCTCTGAGTGATTATTTGGAAGCAGCTAAGGAACAGGGCAGAACAGAACAGAAAAACCTCTGTTTACGGATCCTATTGTTGGCCTAGGTGGGGTGTGGATCATATAAACAGAGCTTCCCCAAGCAGTACTTGTCTTCTTCAAAAAAAGAAAAAAAAAAAAAAAACAAACCCAAAAAACCAAAACCCAAGAATTTCAGCATGAGCCAGTATCAAGCAGAGTTGGAGTTCATTAAAGGTTTTTTTTGTTTTGTTTTGTTTTTTGTTTTTTTTAAAGCATAGACTCAAGTACAGGGATGAGCAGAAATGGAGGCATTCGGGGAATGAATAGACACAGTCAGTGGTGGCTTCTGAAGTTACATGTCACCGAGATGCCGAGGAACCTTTGCTTTTGCAGTAAATGAGATCCTAGAGTGATTCTGGATGTGCATTGGATGGCATTACAGCTGGTAAAGTAGAACCCATGGTCATCAGGGCTGCAGGGGAAGTTAATGTCTTTCCTGTAAACAAAGGCTTAGCCTTATTGTAATAGGGTACCAGACTTTAGTAGGTCCCCAGACCTTAGCACAACTGATTCCATGATGAAAGTACCATTCAGGCCATGAAACTCAACACGTTGACAGGCACCACCTGCTGAAACTAAAACAAAGGCCTAGTCCACCAAAGTTCATAGTTCTGGAAAAGTCTGTAAGTGTACTAACCCTACGTTTTGACTTCTGTAGTTCTGCTTCTGGCTAACTGTTCTTGTTAACTGAAGTATGTCAACCCAGGATATTTTTGTGCTTAAAAACTTGCCCTGAGAAAGACCCAGGTCACTGGCCAGCTAATAAAGACTTTCCATTGGCTTAAACCCATGTCTGAGCAGTCTGCTCTGGTGAACACCCTGCAACATTTCTGGAGGTCTCACTGAGATCCCAGAGACCAGACCTTGAGACACCAGGGGTCTCAGTGCAGTGGTCACGGGACTCTTAGCACACAATCTGAGATATTGTAGGTCCCCATGGCTCCCTTTGATCAGTTGCTGCCTAACACTTTGGAGGGGTCTGACACCTCCCCCTCAAAAGGAAACAAATTAGACAGTGACTGGTCTGTCACCTCAGGAGGTAAGGCTAGTTAAGGTACCTTCTGTTTGGACACATAGGAGAGGTCAGGTGTGGCTGCTGGCCTAATGTCCAGGAACCATGTGAGATGTTACTGGATTCCCCCTGACTATTCAGATGTATGAATGTGTGGTGGTCTTTACTTCCTCTCTCTCTCTCTCTCTCTCTCTCTCTCTCTCTCTCTCTCTCTCTCTCTCTCTCGTGTTACTGTCCGTTCTGCTGCCCTGTATGGACCTGTGGCTTTCTCTGGGTGAGAACCCCCTGGCTTAAGACCTGTGCCTCTCCTGTTGGGTACCTGAATTCTTTTGTCTCTGCCAGGTTGCCCAAAGAAACTATTCCCATCCGCATCCCCCAGCCCCCCCCCAAAAAAAAACCCAAAAAATGAAACAAACAAAAAACCTGCACCTGACTGTCCCAGCTTGGGAGAGGGAACACTTGCTTGTTTTGTTGCTTAACTCCTGATCATGGTCAGGGCTGGTGCCTGTGTGGAGGTGGGGAGCTGGGGAGGGGCTGGGCCTCTCATCCAGAGCCTCCTGCCTTCTAAGCAGCCCTGTGGAAGGGAAAAAAGCTCCCCTGAGCTGAGACCAAAGGAAAAGAGAAAGTTCCATTTCTTTCTCTTTCATGATTTTATGTTTTCTTTTCAACCAATGATCCATATAATTGGAAAACTCAAAACCTACCATTCCTCTGGGGAAAAAAAAAGTAGAAAAAAAAAAACCATAGGCGGGGCAGGGGGATTTCTGCCAGACAACAGATTTCCCTTCTGTCCAACTGACCAAGGAATCTTTAAACAATTTTTACTAGGTCCTTTTTAAAAGGACTGAAGAGACAGCTGCTAAAAGGATTTCCTTTGTCACCTCGTCAGCCCCAGATATTAAGAAAAAGTTATAAAAGTCAAAGGTAGAAGTAGGTCCCAGTTCCTGACATAGCTCAAAAGAACTGATTGGGACATGACCTTTTGCATAAATTGAAAGCCACTGTCACCTCTGATGATGAGATACAGTGAGCCCTACAAGTTTGGTGTCTTGTCCTCTGTCAGAAGAATATCTCCTAGCTGAACGTTCTGCCTCCAATTGAAAGATACAGCTGGAATATCATCTTTCAGACTGATAACAAAGATTCCCAGGGATATGGACAGAAACCAACCAACCTCCCCAGAACTGGCCCAACATCAAGTTCCTATAATTGTTCAACTAACCCCATTCAGATTAAACAATACCCAATGACCCTGGAAACAAAAGGGAAATTTTCAGTCTGTATTGCCTGGCTCAAAAAGACAGGCATCCTGGAGCCCTGCCAGTTACCCTGGGATACATGGGGCCTCTGATTCTCTAGTCTGGTTTTTCCAGAGAAACAGGTGTACACTGTCTTGAATCTGAAAGATGATTCTTCAGCTTTCCTTTGGCAGAAGTGAGCCAACCCATCTTTGCTTTTAAATGGACAGACCCAAAAAGAGATTACAGGGGGCAACTTACATGAACCAGGTTGCCCTAAGGATTTAAAAATTCTCTAACCCTGTTTAATGAGACATTAAATGCTGACCTCCTGCCCTTCCATCAGAGATCTTCCAGGAAAATAGATTACAAAAGGGTCACCGAGGGACTGCTGCCAACATTACAGATCTCGGGCTACAGATTGTCAGCTAAGAAAGCCCAACTTTGTACATCAGAGGCTACCTACCCTAGTCACCAGCTGAAGAGAGGCAAATGGGGTGCATCTCGGAGTAAGATTGCCGCCATCCTTCAGACCCCAGAGGCAGCTCGAGAGTTCCTAGGTGATTGTAGGTATTGCTGCCTCTGGACACCAGAGTTTGTGGAAATAACAAACACCAGCACAAAGAGGGGGGCACTGGGCCCCTAGTCTTGACTCAGACTAAAAACAGCTCTGATGTCGGCTCCAGCCCCAGCACTTCCAGATGTCTCAAAACCTTTCATCTGTGTGTTCATAAAACAAAGACCAAAAGGGTTTTAACCCAAACTTTGGGGCCATGAAAATACCCTGTGACACACCTATCCAATGATTGAATCCTGAAGCCACAGAATGGCCCACTTGTCTAAGAGCTGCTGTGGCTACTGTTAGTCTAATGGGAAAAAAAACCAAACAAGTTAATTCTGGATCAGGGTCTTACACTAACAGCACCCCATGACTGTGTTGAGGCCTTCCTCTGAAGAACACCAGAACTCTGGCTGTCGAATGACTGTGTGACCTAGTGCCAGGCCATACTCCTGGGCCACCCTTGAGTCCAGTTTGAGAAACCTACCGCCATCAACCCTGCTACCCTCTTGCCTGGTGATGACCCATAAGTGCTTATTCGTGACTGTCACAAGATGAAAGATGAAACCGGGTCCTTGGGAATTACAGTAGTTACTTTAACTGAAACCGAGATTTGGGCCCAAATCAGGTGCCTCAGCCCAGATAGCAAAAACAATCTATCTGACCCAGCCTCTCCTGTCTATAAAAGAGGGCTTTTCACTGCTGGATAAAGGGCATTAAAAACAAAAGAAAAAGATCTTGGCCCTCCTAGAGGTGATTTGACTTCTTCATAATGAATTGCTGCCTGACAAATGGCCCTAGAACTAGCAGGGCCTGTTGGCATGCTGATGACATGCCCAGACTCCGTGCTGCCTGAGTCTCTATGGTAAAGAAAAAATGGAAAGCTTAAACCCACAGGTTGGTGGAGGACACCAGAGGCAAAGCTCATTCTCCCAGAAACAATCGGCAGGACTCATCTGGAGTCTACAAAACTTTCTGAGTCGCTCAGATCAAGGTTTGTTATACCTGGACTGGACGACCTAGCATGGGTTGTCTTACTAGGAAGGGGTCTAGATAACAGACCAACACCACGACAAACTGGGAAAATGACTTCACCGAGATCCAGTCTGCCAGGGCAGGATACAAGCACTTGCTAGTTCTTATGGATACTTTTTCCCGGTGGGTAGAAATGTTCCCCACTGGACTGAATCTGGCCAAACAGTAACTAAAAAGTTCCTCCAGGAACTGGTCCCGGGCTGGAGAGATGGTTCAGCGGTTAAGAGCACTGGCTGCTCTTCCGCAGGACTCAGGTTCAATTCCCAGCATCCACATGGCAGCCCTCAACTATCTGTAATGCCAAGATCTGACACCCTCACACAGACATACATACAGGCAAAATACCAATGCACATAAAGCAAATAAGTAAATCTTTAAAAAAAAAAAAAAAAGAAAGGAACTGGTTCCCTGATTTGGCTTCCCCATAGCAATGAGGTCCAACAATGACCTGACTTTCATCGCCCAAACCTCTTGATTAATAGCTAAAACTTTAGACAAAGATTGAAAACTTCATTGTGTTAGAATATACTAACCTCAGAGTTCTGGGAAGGTAAAAATAATAAATAGGATATTAAAAGAAATTCTAACAAAACTCTCATTAGAGTCATCGAAGGATGGACAGACCTCCTTCATTGCTTTGCCTCATGCCCACTGTTAAATCCCATATAGAAAGGGATTTACCCCCATGAGATTATGTTTGGAGGAGCTCTCCCACTGTTTCTCAGACTCAGAGACCAGCAGTTGGTAAAACTCCCTAAGGATTCCTTTCTCCAGTCACTCCAGGCCCCCCAGCTCTCCATGATGGCTACTCAGTGGATTATCCAAGAGACCCAGCCTACCTCTGAGTCCACCACCAGTTCCAGTCCAGTGATACCTTCTGGGTCAAGCGGGCAACCAAAGAAGCCCTGGCACCAATTTGGAAAGGAACCTACATGATGATTTTCTCCACGCCTATGGCTGTGAAGTTAGCTGGCATTACATCACGGGCCTACCACTACCCACGTCAAGAAAGCTAAAGCCACGGATGTCATTGCCGAATGGACTGTCTCCTGGACTATGGACCTACTAAAATTAAGGTCTCATCAGTCTCCAGGACCTTCCACTCCCTGTCCTTTTACCTCCTCCTGATGTTTTGTCCTATGGGTATGAGTATAGGGGTCATGATCTAGGTGCTATAGCCCTCGGGCCTTGTACTAGCTGGCTTTGTGTGTCAGCTTGACACAAGCTAGAGTCTTCAGAGAGAAAGAAGCTTCAGTTGAGGAAACGCCTCCATGAGGTCCAGCTGTAAAGCATTTTCTCAATTAGTGATTAATGCAGGAGGTTCCCAGCCCACCATCCCTGGGCTGGTGGTCCTGAGTTCTATAAGAAAGCAGGCTGAGAAGTCATGTGAAGCAAGCCAGTAAGCAGATCCCCTCCATGGCCTCTGCATCAGCTCCTGACTCCAGGATCCTAAACTGTTTGAGTTCCTGGCCTGACTTCCTTCCGTGGTGACCAGCAATGTGGAAGTGTAAGCTGAATAAACCCTTCCCTCTCCAGCTTGCTTTGTGGTCATGGTGTTTCATTGCATCAATAGAAAACTTAACCTGGGAACTGAGGAAGACAGATATAGGGGAGGCAATAGCTAATGTGGCTACAGAAAGCAACTCATAATTCATCTAGATCTTTGCTTACTGATGCCCACTTTAAGTGTCTGGTTGTACTGAAAAAAAGAAAAAATGTGGGAATTTATCTTTTGAGATAGGAATTCAGTGTTTACAGTTCTATGTATGCCCTGAAGTTTGGCCCTCTAGTTACCAGGAACAAGGGAGTTTCCATTGCAAAACATTCAGACTGTAAAACAAAGGCTTCCTGAAAACACAGGAGTGCATATACAGAAAGAAAGCCCCCTCCCAAGAGATGCACAATAGGGAAATGTAATCTAATGGCCACAAAATTAAAGATCTGGAAATTCCTTTAAAAAATATTCTGGCCTTTGGGAAACAGGGAAAATCTGGGGAATCTGATTCTAAGACACAGGAAGAGGCCCTAGGGTTAGAGTTAATCATTCCCAGTCAGAGATCGTGCTTAGACAGCCCCTGAACGGCACAGGGATAGGAACTAATGAATCTGTCAGTCCATCAGCTGGCAAAACTCACCGTGATTGGAGGCATCCCGCATTAATGTTAGAGGACCTATAGGGGGCTGTCTACTATCCAAAACCGTTAGCCTAGGCACTTCCCCCTATTTTGATGTTTTCCATTCTGCCGTATGGGTTAATTATCTGAACAACAGCAATTGTACTAGGCCCCTGAGACTACTTGGTGGGCATATACCTTGGTTTGACTAAACGTGCCTCTTCTGATGCTTTCCAAACTAAGCAGACATGTTGATCTAGAGGTATTAAAACTTTCCATTTCTGAATTAAACCAACAGTTAGATTCCCTTGCAGAAATGGTCCTACAAAATTGCAGAGGCTTAGATTTAACTTCTCATGAGATAAACTATGTATAGCTTTATGAGAAACTTGTTTCTATGTTAATTGATCAGGAGTAATTAAAAAGATATTGCCATGGTTGGAAAAACAAACTCAAAATGAGAGAAAGACAAAGACGTTGATCAGATAATTGGTACCAGTCTCTGTTCTCTTGGCCCCTTTGACTAACTACTCTGCCAGCAGCACTGGCTAGGCCTTTAATTCTCATTCTGATTGAATTATTTTTGGGGCCCTCAGTCTTAAACTATGAGGTCAATTATGAGTCAGTTCAGTAAAATTAATGGTCCTTAAGACCAACTACGCCTCTTTTTTGTTATTGTTGCTTTATTTTTTTTTCAAGATAGGGTTTCTCTGTGTAGCTTTGACTGTCCTGCAACTTATTCTGTAGACCAGGCTAGCCTCAGACTCCAAGATTTACCTGCCTCTGCCTCCCAAGAGCTGTAATTAAATACATGTGCCATTACCATCTGGCTCTAACTACACCTCTTTGAAACAGGATGAGTCCATGATTTGACTCATTCATTATGACTGGTGGGGATGTAACAGGGCACCAGAGCTTAGCAGGTCCCCAGACCTAAGCACAAGTTGGAAACCAGTTTCCATTTGCTTTCAAGTACAGAACAACTGGAATGTGTTTGGGGGGGGGTAGGCAGATAGGATGTCTTAGAATTAGGAAATGAAAATCTCTGGCCTCAGCATGAAGTTTATTTAGATGGCTGAGCTATTTTTCTCAAAAGGCTGGCACAGGATACAGTTAGTTAGAAAGCCTGGTTTTGGACCACGAGGATCATCTGGGATGTGTTCTATCAAGTAAGGCCGACTGGAGCCTAGTGATGGTTTTTGTCGTATGGAGAGGGCCCTTTGTTTGTCCCAGCCAACTGGCTAGCTTACAACCGAAATAACCACACAGAAACTGTATTAATTAAATTACTGCTTGGCCCATTAGCTATAGCCTCTTATTGGCTAACTCTCACATCTTGATTTAACCTATTTCTATTAATCTATCTCACCATGAGATCATGGCTTACAGGTAAAGATTCAGCATGTCTGACCTGGCGGCTCCATGGCAGCTCTCTTTCTGCCCTTCTTCTCAGCATTGAGTTCTGTCTACTCTGCCTACCTAAGTTCTGCCCTATCAAAAGGCCAAGGCAGTTTCTTTATTCAACCAATGAAAGCAACACACAAACAGAAGACCCTCCTACACCAGGGTTTAATTATAGCATGAAAAGGTGTGCAAACGTAGAATCTGTACAGAAGTTTGAGGCTAAGCAGAAACCCCTTAAGGCACCTGTAGGGTTCATAAGGATGGCAGGGAGAATGGCAAGTCTGTGAGGGTCCCCGCTGTAAGATAATGAATGACTTTGCTTTGAGCCTTTACCTCGTTAGTTGATGCAAGGACAAAGAAGTGAGGATGTGGGAATGGGAGACAAGCGAGGGAAACTTTCACTTGGGATTCTAGTACCAGGCACCAAGGCCCTTTCCAGAAGCAGAATGAATGGGATGCGCTTCAGAATCCCATCGGATTCTGTTGGCCTGAAGCATTTACCTATGACACCTGGGGCCGTGGGCCAAGGTTTCGTAGAAGTCAGTATTTCTACTCCTCACACAGCTATCCAGAAAGATTGCTGGAGGCTCAAAGAGACGATAATAGAATCATACAGTACAACACAACACAATAATACAACAAGCCATAAGACAGTTATAGCTTATAGGATATTTCTAAATGTATTCATTCCCAAAATGTTGTGTACCTACCCTGTACAAGTTTAAGAAGAGAAAGATAGTAGAGTAACCAGAAATTCAGGCTCTGCTCTTGAAATGATTTCATTGTTGTAGCCAATTCAGGCAAGCTTTGACCAACAATGGGAAGAAGTAGGTAATACTATGATATTTCCGAAATATTTAATGGCTGCTTCTACCATCTGTCTCTTACAATACCCTGCAAAGACACTGAGCTTAGACAAGTGGTTCTCACCTTGTGGGTCTTGGCCCCCTTGGTTGAACGGCTCTTTTACAGGGGTTGAATAGCAGATATTTACATTAAGATTCATAATAGTAGCAAAATTATAGCTATGAAGATGCAATGAAATAATTTTATGGTTGGGGGTCACCACAATATGAAGAACTAAATGGGTTGCAGCATTAGGAAGACTGAGAACTATTGGTTTAGACTATCAAGAAAGGAGACGGGGCCCGAAGAGACAGCTCAGAAGTTAAAAGTACCATCTGCACTTCTGGAGGACCCAAGTTCAATTCCCAGATCCACAGTAGGCAGCTCACAGGAGATCCGACACTCTTCTGGTCTCCACAGACATCTGCACTGACATGCACATGACCCCCCCGCCCCCCCCCCACACAATTAAAATTAAAAGCAAAACAGTTTTTTTAAAAGTGAAGAGAGAGAAGAGAATGAATAGGTGAGGCTAGGCCCGAGGTGAAAGGGTTGGGTTCTCAGTGAATGCAGCTGCGTGAGCAAACCCAGGCAAGAACAGGGGGAAAAACCTACTCAGCTGAGCCCAGCCTTGACCACAGAATCATAAGGACACAAAATGATTGCTCATGGAGTTTTCAGTGGTTTCATTACAAGAAACGGCTTATTGGTACACGAGGAAGATGAGTGTAGAAACCAGAACAACCCAAAATGTCTCTGCCCACCCCACCCCACCCTTGGTTTACAAATATGTTACAGAACAAAAGGGACCTTGCAGAAGAAAGTTCGATTTTGCAGGGCTAGAGAGCAAACAGAACCTTGAGGATGCTGGATGCTTGACCGCTGAGCTACATTTCCAGCCCTTGGGTTTTTGTCAGTGTCACCCTGGCTGCTATGTAGCCAGGACCTCCACGTTTTCTTCACCTGGCTCCAGCTCTTGAGTGTTAGGATTACAGGCACCAAAGGTATTTAATGCACTACCTGTCTTGTTCCAATTAGATCATATGATCTCATATAAGCAGAGAGTTTTCTCCACTGACAGAAGCCGAAGGCAGAGATCTGAAGCCGTGATAAAGATGTGACCTGCTTTTCAGAGGCCATGTGGAAAGTGTTAAGAGGCCTACAGAAAGCCTCCGACAGCCAAGATGGGCCCTTGGTTCAGAATGAGAATGGAAAGTGGGATGGAAGATTGGAATGTGGCCACAAACCTCAAAACTTAGAATGCATCCCCAGCTCCCTGCAGGGACCAAGCCCTGATGGCACTTTTCAGAACCAACAGAGACAACCTTGCTATGCCACCTTTTACTTGTGAACTCTGATCCCTGGGAATTGGGAGATAGAAGCTGGGTGCTGTTTTAAGCCAGTATATTTGAAGTTATTTATTACAGCAATAACTGGAAGTCCTGATGTGTAAACAAGCCACTGAAAGGCAATTTGAGCAGTCTTCCTTCCAGGGGCGTGCCCCAAGCCAAGGGGTCTGGCGCCAAGCAGAGAAGGGAAGAGCTGACGCCACCAAGAAAAAGAATCCCAGCTCTAGTTTCCTGGAGAAGGCGTGTCAGAGCCCCCCAGAAGCAAACCCTGAGGTGAGTGCCAGTGTGAGTGATTGTCTAGTGACCCCAGGAAACTTCAGCAGAAGATGGGAGAGTGAGACCAGAAATGACAGAACCCCCAAAAGCAGATTACAAAGCACTCCTCAGGGATGCTAGGAAACAGGGCAGGCTGTGCCTCACTGCCACTTTACCCAAAGGACATGGGCATGGGGGACTTACACATCAACTGCCAACATCATTGGTTAGAACTCTCTTGAGGGACAATAACCTCCTGACACTCCAGCCTACTGTGTGTGTGTGTGTGTGTGTGTGTGTGTGTGTGTGTGTGTTTGCAGAGCAGGTACTGACAGTTTAGGAGAGCTCTCAGGGTGAGGTGTGGGTGGGGAAGCAGCAGGTACTGTCCGAGAAGTATGGACAGATGTGAAGGGAACTGATGGGGCCAGAAAATGGGGTGGGACATCGTAGCACTTCCAGTAAAGGGTCCTGCAGGTGGAGAGAAACAGGCATGTTCACAGACGCACTGAAACATCCAAAGGGCTGTTGAGAGATGCTCAGGGGATTATTTATCTGGGTCGGACTGATTTACTCCACTGTCTCCTCACTTGGTGCCTTGGGGCAAGTTACTTTATTGCTCTCAATATTATCGCTTCTCATACTAGCTATGATTCAAAAAACAGATAGGTGCAGCCTCCATGGATTAGATTAGATAATGGTTTTAAAGAATCTGAACCTGGCACAGTGCCAGCCCTCAGCAAACAGAAAGAAATATAACTGGCAGGTTTTGGTCACATATGGGTATTCTGTGATTAGCCGACTAACTGCAGTCACAGGCAGAGCCAGGGAAGTGGTCTGGGGAGATGCTGGGGCTAGAAGGGTGGGCAGTGGGTCTTAGTTACTTTGTATATTTCATAATCTATATTATATATTTTACAATGTGGGTTTGTGATCGAGGCATATCTTCAGTGGCAGAAGACATGCTTAGCACGTACAAGGCTTTCCATCCATGATCAATAATCAGCACAAAATTTTTCCAAGTTTAATCTGAATTTTTAAAGTTAATTCAAGCTTACTTTTAGGAAATGTGGAAGAGTAATCCAGGACTTCTGACCCTGAAGGGTGGTGGGTGCCAAGAGCTCTGTGGGTTGAGGTCAGGTGGTCCAGAATCTTGGGTGGGAAAAGAATCACTTCTATTTTTGCCTTCCGGCAAAGGGTCCTTTTCCTTCAGAGATGAATGTAAGAAGCCACAGCGATAGTAGCAAAAAACCGTGGCTTTGTTACTAGTGAAAAGATAAGTAAGCAAACAGTACCCATGGGCACTTCCAACTTACACGTCTTTTAAAAAATTGTACCCCCTTCTGTGTGTGTGTGTGTGTGTGCATGCACACACATGCCAGAACACACATATGGAGGTCAGAGGGCAATCTGCAGGAGTCCATGCTCTCCTTCCTCCATTCGGGCTCCAGAGGTTGAGCCTGTCATTGGGCCAGAATCTTTCTTTACCAGCTCAGCCATCTAGCCAGTCCCAGATGTATTCCAATTTATATTCAGCACTAATTCAAAATCATGACACTTTTAGATTAGATTATTGATTTTATCTGATGTCTGGGTGTTTGGCCCACATGTATGTCTGTGTAGCACGGCTATTCTTAGTGTCCTCAGAAATCAGAAAGGGAATCTGATTCCCTGGAATTGGAGTTGTGGATGCTGGGAATTGAACCCAGGTCCTCCACTAGAGCAGCCAGTGTCCTTAACATTTGAGTCACCTCTCTGAGTCCTTTAGATTTTATATTTAATGCGTTAATAAAAAACATATTTAAAGCTATATTGGACATATTTAAGTGAATTTCAATATAAATGTCTCCCTTTAAATTCATAGGTTTTTTTGGCTTATGCTTTAGAGACATATTTTCTAAGAAACTATTCAGAAACTTCACTGGACAAGAAAACAATAACGAGTACAACCTCATATTCCTCTGGCTTTGCTAATATGGCTAATTCTAGAGCTCACCACCCCACCCATTTATCTAATAATAAATCCCAACCACATGAGCTCTGAGAAGGGGGTCACATGAACAGATTTGCATGCTGGAATGAACTACACCAGTGGTCCTCAGTCCTTCTGCACTGTCTACCCTGGAAACAGTTATGGCTCAAACTTGTCCTGGGCCATGAAATACACAAGTCAGGCCTTCCCTGGGGATGGAGTTTTGTTGTCTGTGAGGGAATATCTATGAATGGAAAAAGTCCCTTGGGCGAGCAGTCTCTCTCTCACACACACACATCCTTCACACCCTTTAAAAGCTTTGTGTGTGTGTGTGTGTGTGTGTGTGTGTGTGTGTGTGTGTGTGTGTGTGTGTGTGAGAGAGAGAGAGAGAGAGAGAGAGAGAGAGTGCATCCTAAAACCTAAACATGGAGGTCAAAGGACAATTTGTGACAGTCATCTCTCCTTCCACCATGGGGATTCTGGAGATTGAACTCATTTGGTCAGCCTTGGCAGCAAATGCCTTTACCCCCCAACCATCTTGCTGGCCCCTGATTTTTTTTGTTTGTTTGTGACAGGGTCTCACATAGCACACACTGGCCCCAAACTCACTATATAGCTAAGCTGGTCGTGAACTCCCTATTGCCCTGCCATATCCCTAGCTGAGGATTACAGGTACAATCCCACAACCAAGTTGTCCCTGGGACCCTATATGCACTGTTGTCACCTTTATACAATGTCTAGGTGTAAGAGTCCTGGGGGATGTCGTCTGGTGGGGCTCTTTAGGGAAAGAAGAATTTGAGCAGATCAGCTTTAAAGAAATGATTGGGTCTACAGAGAATCTGCTGGTATGGATATAAAATTGCAGTTCTTACAAAGGGAAGGGCTTCATGGCCAAATTCATGAGGCATAGGCTGATTCCTTGTTCATGGAATCTTTTCCTTTTCCTGTAGAGACAGAGGGAAGTGGCAGACTGCACTTCCCAGCCTCCCATAGTTAGCAGAGCCCTGTGTTTGCTAGTGCATCACCTCAGTCTCCCCTTTCCGCTTCTAAGGCCCTTGTTGTGGGATAGTTGTAGGCTGTGTGACAATGTGTTGCTGTGATTGGTGTAATAAAAACCTGAACATCCAAGAGCCTGGCAAGAGGTATAGGTGGGGCTTGTGAGAGGGGAGAGAGAGAGAGAGAGAGAGAGAGAGAGAGAGAGAGAGAGAGAGAGAGAGAGAGAGAGAGAGAATGTTCTGGGAAGAAGAAAGGTGGAGTCACCAGCCAGATTGGAAGAAGCAGGAAAGCAAGACAACGTGCAGTGTGGAAGAGAGGCACAAGCCACATGGCAGAACACAGATTAAAAATAGGGGTTAATTAAGTTATAAGAATAAGTTGGGTCTCCATAAAGGGAACTGGAAGAAAAAAAAAAAGAATGAGTTGGGAAAAAGTCTAAACTAAGGCCAAGCTTTCATAATTAATAAGAAGTCTCTGTGTTATTTGTGAGCTGGCAGCACCCCCCCCGCCACGAAAATCCTACTACACCTCATGGCTTCTTTAGTCAAGATGGGTAAATCTAGGATAATCTCCCTTCTCCAAGCCAGCTGATTAGCAACCTAAATTTCCTCTGCCGTGTAATCTAATGTCCTAACAGAGTCCAGAGACCATCTCCAAGCCAGCTGATTAGCAACCTAAATTTCCTCTGCCATGTAATCTAATGTCCTAACAGAGTCCAGAGATTGTGACATGGGTATCTCTGAGGAGCAATTGTCAATGGAATTTTTGGAAAAGAGACAAAGGAAATCTGGCATATGAAAGCCCTGTGCCCCCCCTCCCACTGTAACCCAAGTGCACCCATCTTGAGGCACTTCAGATTTTTGTTTTGTTTGGGTGTTTTCAGACAAAGCACTGCCATATCGCCCGGCTGGCCTGGGACTCGCTGCACAGACCAGACAGGCTTGCACTCTCAGTCCTCTCACCTTTGCTTCCTGAGTGCAAGGATTACAAGTGTGCACCACACCCAGCTTTCACTTACATTTATATTAGACGCCTGCAGCAGATGTTTGTGGGGTGTTTTGGCACGTCGCACTGCCCACCTGCTTCAGGGTCCGGTTCCACAAACTTGGCCAGACTCCATTACCAGGCTAACATGGAAGCACCTCTACTTTCTCTAAGGTAGTACAAGGCCACTGAGCCAGATTCAGGTACAGTGTGAAAGTACATGGGGGTTACCACGCTCAGAAACAATGCTCATCTGATGGAGAGTGGGACCCGTGCTTAGGCATGGCAGCCTCTGGCCTCTAGTGGAGCTTCTGATGGTTCCCATGGATCTCTATGAATCCCAGCAGTACTGAGTCTCAGTTGCCCATAGTGGTAACTGGTTTATGAGTATACCTTGCCTTAGCTTTTCTCCTCTCTGCTTTATTCTCCCTGCTTCTTATTTCAGCTCCTTGGGATTACGTCCCCAACAAACTACCCATATCTTTAACCTTCTCTTGCTGTTACTTTAGAGGGAAATGAAAACCTATTGCATTTATTGCCTGTATCTTGCTCATTTGTATACATCTCATCAAACCTGCTAGGGTCCTTTGGGTTGGTGGATGCCCCTGCCACAAAATGTACCTCCTTCTAATCTTGTCTTTGTACACAATTACATGAAAAACTGGCCCTATACTTCCTTCTTGGTTAATTCTGAGGCTCTACATCAAGACATGTTTAAAGAACATAAATATCTTAGGAGCAGTCACCCTGAGCCACGTACTAAAAGGTCTGTGTACCTAAGGGGAGGAAAGGTTGTCTGAGGTTATCTTTCTCTTAGTTCAGGCTGAAGTTCTGCTTGTTTATTTGAGTTCTGGGAATTTACTTAGGTGCCAAGGGAAACATGAGGACATTGGGCTCTAAAAACATTTTGCTGTAAGCCCCAGAAGACAGCAGGCATGCACCCCGAGCAAGACACTGGTGCCCTGCTGCAGACCCAACAAATGCCTGTTGACTTTGGAGGAGAGGTTACATGTTCTTTAATGGCGAATGGGGATGTCATTTTCTATATGTTCTAAAAAGGGGCAGAGCAAGGCTGTAGTGTTTGGGAAGGATTTTAGCAGCTCTCTGGGATGGTGCAGAACTTGTTTTCATTAGGGTTTCTATTGCTGTGATGAAACACCATGACCAAAGAGCAGTGTTGGGGGAGGGAGGGAAAGGGTTTAGTCTGCTTACATTTTCTTATTACTGGCCATCAGTGAAGGAGGTCAGGGTAGGAACCTGGAGGCAGGAGCAGAGGCCATGGAGGGGTGCTGCTTACTGGCTTACTCCTGATGGCTTGCTCAGCCTGCTTTCTTGTAGGACCTAAGACCACCAGTCCAGAGGTGGCCCAGTGGTGGCCCAGTGGTGGAGCTGCCCAGAATGGGCTGACCCCTCCACCGTTAATCTCTAATTAAGAAAATGTCTTACAATAAGATCTTATGGAGGTATCTTCTCAGTTGAGGTTTCCTCCTTTCAGGTAACTCTAGTTTGTCAAGTTGGCATAAGCCAGCACAGAGCTGCTCTTCCAGTGTAACACGTGACCATTCTCTTATGAAATAATCTCCTGTACTAAGGCTGAGAGAGAGCTAGGAATGAGATCCAACACCACTCAGCATCCTGGAAGGCCCCCTTCCAGGTTTAATGAAGCTGCCCTGAGATAGAGAAATGACCATAGAAAGCTGAGGAGTGTGTTTGATGACAACATCTTGGAGGAGAATTGGGATGTGGGGAAGCTGGACTGTGATGCCCTCATAATACAACCACCAATGCCATCAGGAGATGAGAGAAGCTCCTCAGAGCTGCGCTAAACTGAGGTAACAAGTCCTTAGGCATGGCTGCTCCAGAAAGGGCAAGCACCTCCCTTACTTAAGAAAGCCTTAAGGTTTGAACCTCCTGGCAGCTGGCGAGGAGTGACTGGGTTCTCTGATGGGGTTGGAGCAAGGTACCATCCATTGTAACGTCACTCTATTACAGTAGGGAGGTCTATGCTGGTCTCCCAGAGAGGCTCAGTTCCTACATCCACCTTCAAAGATCTTCAGCCTCCCCTGGCTATAGGAGCAATTTCTACTTTGCCACTGTTGAAGATCGGCTACATACAGAAAACAAAGCAGCACGTGGAAAAGAAAAGAAAAATTGTATTTCAATAGATAATCCCGTCCCAGAAGCAGAATATAGTCTTCAGGGCACATTCTATCACATGTTCCTATTTGATTCTCAGAACCTGGAAGTTGTGTTTTGCTTTACGTGTATGAATGTTTTGTCTGCATATATGTGTATACCATGTGTGTGCCTGGTGCCTGAGGAGGCCAAAAGAGGGCATCAGATCCCCTGGAACTGGAGTTTTAGTGGGTTGGTGAGCCACACTGTGGGTTCTGGGGATCAAACCTCAGCTCTTGGAAGAGCAGTCAGTGCTTTTAACTACTGAGCTGTCTCTCCAGTCCACTCAAACCTGAGTATTAGCATTTAATATTAACATTAAAAAGTCTCAGTTTGCTCCCCAGTACCACAAAACAGTAACAAGAGAAAACAGCAAAACCCTTTAGGAAGAAAAAGAAAGACCAGAGACCTGTTTAGTATATATACCTGTCCCTCTGTGACAGCAAGGAAAGGCAGGGGTGACCATCGAGAAGTACCAGCCTGCATCACCCAGTGAAGGCTGAGTGTCTACTTGTTAGGTGCTCCCTATGCGTTTCAGTCCTCTGCTCCCTGGGTCTTTTTTTAAATACAGAATGTAAAGGTTTATTTTTAAAAGATTGCATTTTCCTAAAAAACTAGAATACATAGAAATGCAAGGAATAATCTTAGTTTCTAAAAAATTAGACAATATGAGTCCGAAGCTCAAACAGCCCTTAGAATGGAGGCAGCAAATGCTCAAACTCTCACCACCACGACCACCCAAATGAGAGCTGAACAAGGATGACACCAAAGGAGGTGCCACCTGGGCGGAGAAAAGCCTCACCCCCCACAAAGAACTATAGACACTGAGGGATGCTGAGAGCAGGAGAGGGACTCTTACCCAGGGAAGAGCTCAGCAATAGTTATCCAGTGTCAAATGGGTAGCATTGTATGGATCAAATAGGTTATACTTAGGGATACACACAGACACACGCACACACGTGTTGGGGAATATTTGTCCATTGTGAAGATGTGTTGCTGTGAATGGTGTAATAAAAAGCTGAACGGCCAATAGCTAGGCAGAGAGATAGGCAGGACTTCTGGGCAGAGAGAAAGGAAGAGGAGGAATCGAGGCACGCAGGATCCCATGGAATGAGATGTGGAATGAGTCAGACACATGGAATGGGAGAGAGGTAAAAGCCACATGGTAGAACGTAGATTAATAAAAATATGGATTAATTTGTTATAAGAACTAGTGGGACGAGCCTAAGCTAAGGCTGAACTTCATAATTAATAAGTCTCTGCATTGTTATTTGTAAGCTGGAGGTTCAAAGAAAACTCCAACTACATATACATGCAATAACAGTTAGTAAAAAAAAGGATGCCATGGATCTGAAGGAGAGTGGGAAGGTCTGGAGGGAGGAAAGGGAAGGGAGAAATGCTGTAAATTATAATCTCAAAAAGGAAAAAAAAAAAAGGAATGGAAGCAGGAACTTTTAGTGATACCACAGTGCTATGTTGCAAATGAAACCATTACTAAATGGCTGCAAACTACCTTGTGTCCCCCCAACACTAAACAAAATGACCTTGGTCCCAATCCTTGCAAATGGGTCTCAATGCAGCAAGAAAAAAACTGAATACACAATCTATGCACAGTTTAAATTATTTAAACATCTATAAATTTGAGAAAAGGCAATCATGGTAAGTTTTAAGAAAAGAAAAGAGAAAGAAGAATAAGCAACAGCAACAAAAATAAAAACCCCAGCTGGCTAGACCTCTTCAGCAGTCAGAGGTCCTCGTCACTGGTGGTCAAGTAAAGTTTACAGGGGACCTAAATAAATTAGCTTGATGCTGTGGCAGAAAGCTCATTTCCAAATCGCTGTTTCCTCTTGGTGTGGTTTTGCCATCAATCCGTACAATTCTATGAACGGGGGTTGCATTACTTGCCTGGGTTATCATACCTGCTCCTGCTGGTTATCACTTATGCACTTTGTGCCATGGTAGCCAGGGGCCTCAGAAGGGTGCTCCCAGGATCTTAGGGGACTCATAACTAGAGAAACTGTATTTGATGAGGTTCGTGACTCTATTCAGGATTGAATCCTCGCTGGAGATCTGCAGGAGGACTTGGATCACAACTCTGGGCCTCCCCTTTCCAGGAGACAGACTGGAATCGGCAGTTCAGATGCTGAGAGACCTGGGAGAATGGAAACCTCTCGCAAGGGGCTAAGAGGGCAGGATGAAGAGATTACTGAATATATTCCTTTGTTAAAGTCACTAGTGTAGAAACTGGGCGTGGTGGTACACACCCGCAACCTTAGCGTTCTGGAGGCTGAGGGCACCCTGGTTTACACTCCGCCTCAAACAAATACCCAACCAAACCACACTTTAAGAATTTCATTTATGAAGCTGGGTGTGGGAGGCAGCCACACTATAATACCTCAACCGAGACTAGAAGATCAGGAGTTTAAAGCTGCCCTCGCCTGCACAGTTCAAAGCCTTTGTTTCCTCCTGACACTGCTCAGAATGTGAGGCCCCCTGTTTGTTATTATTTTGTTTTTGTTTTCAGGGCAGTAACTCTGTAGCCCTGACTGGCCTTGAACTCATGACAATCCTGCCTAAGCTTCCTCAGTGTTGAGATTACAAGCATAAAACACCATGCCCAACTATCTTTTTTCTTTTTCCTTTCTTTCTTTCTTTCTTTCTTTCTTTCTTTCTTTCTTTCTTTCTTTCTTTATTTTTATCTTTATTTTTTTTTTTTTTTGAGACAGTATCTCTCAACATAGCCCTGGCTCTCCTGGAACTCACTACATAGACCAGGCTGGCCTTGAACTCACAGAGATCCGCCTGCCTCTGACTCCCTGGGAGTCAGAGTGCTGGGATTAAAGGCCACATGACTAGCTCAGTTGTCTCGGCCTTACAAACAAAATCAAACTTATTTATTTATTTAACCTATTTGTTTTCTTAGACAGAGTTTTACTATGTAGCTCAGGCTAGCCTTGAACTTCACAGAATTCTTCTGCTTCGGTCTCCCAATCAGTCAGATTACAGGCATGAGCCATTATGCTTGGCAGTCTTGACCTTTTAAAAACTTTATTTATTGTTAGTACTATCGTGTATGTACATGAGGGAGTGCGTGTGTGTGTGTGTGTGAGAGAGAGAGAGAGCGTGTGTGTGTGTGTTTGCAGATATGCATGTGCCATGGCATTCGTGTGGAGTTTAGAGAACTACTTTAGGTCCCCTCCTTCCACCTCACTATATAGACCAGGCTGGCCTCCAGCTCAGAGATCCATCTGCCTCTGGCTCCTGAGTGCTAGGATTAAAGGTGAGCATGATCACGTCTGACTGAGTCCCGGCTTTTTTTGTTGTTGTTGTTTTAGATAAAGTTATTAATGAAGTGATAAGATCTTTTCCCCTAACATGTAGTATGATTTAGAAGTAAAAGAAAACAAAGGAAGGGAGTGAAAAGGAACACACACACACACACACACACACACACACAGAGAGAGAGAGAGAGAGAGAGAGCTAGTACAACACCACACTGACCCACAAGTTAATTGAGAGTCTTGGTACGAATTTCAAGAATTTCCCCCAGAACACAAAGGCGTCTTGTGTTCATGGTATTTATGTTTGCTCTAATATTGTCCCTGGCCTGGAATCTGGAGTTTCTCTCTGCTGATACACAGCTGCTGAGAGAACTCCACGGTGCAAACACCCAGTCCTGCTCTCCCTACAGAGCTGGAGAAGAGTCCAGAAAGTCATGCCACTGGTGTTTCCATCACTGTCTCTGCAAACGTCATCTCTGGAATACATGGATGTAAGATTTCAGCTGCCACTTCTACAGCGGAAATCCCACAGAGCCTTCCTGGGGATAATTAAAGGGTTTTACTACAGTAGAGCAGACAGGAACAAAAAAGACATCCATTGTATTCAGCCAGACTTAGAGGGTCCAAGGCTAATTTCCATGCAATCTGCTTCAAGTGAATTGCACCAGCTTTCAGTCTTTCATTGGCCGGAGTGGAAGCTTTGGCCACCAAGCATTATTTTCCAGAAGGCAACTGTCTGTCTGTATAGAAAGGCTGCAGTGGGAAAATTAATTTAAAAATTTTATTGTTAGCTGCAGGGCAGAAGTATGAAAGGTCATCATTTTATACATCTGGAAAAATGAAGTCAGGGCATGTAGCAAATACAGCAGCAGCTGGAATAAGAGCTGACGGGGCAAGGCTCCTGGGAGGGCTTAGTGCTGACTTACAGGGAATACTGTTGAGTTAGCTGATCTTTTTCTTAGTGTGCCTCCCCAACTAGTTTCCTGTGACTCCAGTGACAATTGGCCATAGGCTTGGTGGCTCCAAACAACTCAATTATTGTCTTGACAGCTCTGGGGTTCAGAGGTTTAAAGTCTGTCTTCAGAACTGTGTTCCCTCTGGAAGCCCTAGGGGAGACCCCTGAAGTGTTTGAAGCCATCTGTATCCCTTAGCTCACGCTGCCCTCGCTCTCCCACCTCTACACCCCCAGCCCATCACTATGACCTGTCGCTACTGGTGCATCTTTCTTTCCACCTCTGACCCTCTTACATCCCTGTCTGAGGACCCTTATAATGACTTTGAGGCCACTTGGACAACCCAGAATAACCTTTTCTCTCAAATCCTTATGTCACCTTGGCAATGAGGGGGCGCAGTCATCTGTGGGGGCCTCTTTATTCACATCACCTTCTCCCAGTGCCCCTGATCTGTTGTGGCTGTAATGAGAGCGGGCACAGCTGACTGAGCCGCTCCTGTGTGTGCACAGGGGTTTTACTGATGACAAAGAAGCATCAGGCTGACCAGGTGTGGTGTCCTCACTCGAACTATTTTGGGGATCCATGGCTAGATTTCCAACTCCCAGCTGTATAGTCATTTGTCTGAGGACTTTCTCTGGCTGCCAGAGCCTATTCTGAAGCCAGAAGTAGAAAAGAATTAATGTCCCCTTGTGCCCCAAGCCTCCGTTGTCAATGACCAATAGACCAACTCCCTTGACCTGTGAGTGGGAACACTCTTAAGTACCCATAATGTGTAGTTTTTCAGAATTCCCAATGGAATTAAGCTACAGTTGTCTACAGTGTGTCCTGCTTGGAAAATATCTTCTCTTTTATCTGCCTTCTCCTTCTGGTCTTATTTCTCCCAACTCCCCTAATAATACTTTTTGGATCATTTGCCAGGTAAATTGCTTGTACTTATGTCTTCTCAGAATATGTTTCCAGGGGAATTCAAAGTAGAATATTGGAGTAGTCAACTCAGTTGCCCTGGACTGCATGACTGATAAGTCTGTTGCAAATTACGTCTCTCTACCCACTCCCAGTTGCTTCTCTTAGTTGACTTATTCGCTATTGTCTCTGAGGGATAAGGCTGACTTGGGATGTAATTAAGCCAGAAGGTACTTCGCCCCAAGTATTTAGCTTGAAAGATGAGAGGCGTCCCAGAGGGTGAGAGGTGACTGCAATTCAGCCATCTGAGACCCTGATGTGATGGGGTTGAGGATGCTGTGACTCTCAGGTTGCAGCAGCATGTGGGAACTCCCTAGGCATCTCAAGGTACTACACACAGATTCGTCAGTCAATGTGAGAGTGGTGTGTGTGTGTGTGTGTGTGTGTGTGTGTGTGTGTGTGTGTGTGTGTGGTGTCAGTAAGGGAAGGAATTGCAGACATATGACATCATGACTAGAGGACCTGGGCCATTACCTTATTGACTTAAAATTCTGCATCAGGACAAGGCAACAAAAAAACCTGGCTAAAAGTATATCTTTTGTGGTGGTTTGAGTAAGAATGACCCTCAGAGGTTCATATATTTGAATGCTTAGTCACCAGGGAGTGGCACTATTTGAAAGGGTTAGAAGGATTAGGAGTATGGCCCTGTTGGAGGAAGTGTGTCACTGGGGGCAGGCTTTGAGGTTTCAGAAGCCCACGCCAGGTCCAGGCCTGCTCTTTCTTTGTCTGCAGAGTAGGATTTAGCTTTCAGCTGCTGCTCCAGCACTATGGGTGCCGCTCTTGGCAACGATGTTAATAGACTAAACCTCTGAAACTATAAGCAAGCCCCCTGCTAGATCCAAAATCTAGGCTGTAGGAAACAACTTTTGCAGAATGTTATTTGATCAGCCTGTAGCTCTTTTACAAGGGTGAATTTTAAACCATAAATGGAGTGCACTATTGAAATAGTTGTATTATCCCAAGATAGGTTTTTGTTTGCTTGTTTATAACCCTTCTTACTCTTTAGGGCTGATAGGAACATAATTTTTCATCTGTCTCCCCAAGGCAAAAACCTCACGAGAGAGACAACTGGTTCCGCTGTCCTTCTTATCTTTAGGAGAAGACCTTCAGTAAAGGCCTTGCCTTGTGGGGTTTGTGTGTTTCATTCTGAATTTCAGTCTCAAGAGAAGAATTTCATGGAAAACAACATGTTCCATTAACATTCATAATATGAGAAGAAGAAGGTTGGGTCTAGGCAGCTGCAGGGCCACCAGTCCCAGAAGGGTGCACCTGTCACTTTGTCTGAGTGTTGGGCGCACTTACTACAAATCCTGGTTTTGCTACTGACTGGTGGTATGCCGCCTTGGGTGACCTTCTTGCCCTTCTCTTTCAGTTACCTTATCTTAAAACAGAGGCATAAGATAGCATCTCTTCTAAAAAAAGAAAAAAAGAAAAAAGAAAAAAAAACAGAGGCAAAATTAGAGAGTTGGGTGCCTACCCACTGGACAGCTGCTCCATGCTGGGACCTTCTTACTGGACTGATCTGCTTCAAGATGTGACGCGTCTCAGGAAGCCCAAACGTGTGGAGGCTCGGGTTGCCTAGATGCGTGGGGCCTGAGGTCTGACTTGCCTACTGTGCTCCTGACTTGCTCAGCATAGGAAAAAGAAAAACTGTAGAGGTTTGAGAAATTGATACTGTTGCCTGTCGTCTTGTCATCCCTGAATTGGGCTTTAACAGTTTGTGGGCTCCTGAACTACCACAGTGTCTGTAATTAAATTACACATTAACTGTTTTGATAACTGTCGCAGTACCAATACCGCACTTGCTTGTGCAGGGATGTTTGCAGAATTGTGACCTGGGAAAGTTTTGTGTAGACTACAGCTGAATCAATGTGTTGCCATGGACAAGTTGGTTATCCCAGACCTGATCAGTAGCAACATAGATACAGAATCAATAGTGGGGAGGTGGAGGCAGGAGGATCAGGAGTTCAGGCCAGCCTTCAATACATAGCGAGTTCTAGGCCAGGCAAAGCTATGCGAGAGCCTGTTTCAAGAACCAAACACTTCTAAAGAGGTGGTGCAGCAGTTCAGGGCACTTGCTGCTCTTCCAAAGGACCCAAAACTCGACCCCCACACCTGCACACAATTAAAAATAGTAAAAACCAGTTTTTTAAACAAACAGACAAACCAACGCTACAGCCAAACTAAGGCCTTACTTTTTAATCCCAAGGGTCTTTGTATGCTGTAACTAAATCAATACATTTATTCTCCAAAAAGATGAACAGATCCAATTTTCTCCTAAACTAATTTTTTTTTTTTAATTTGAGCTTTAAAAACTGTCTTGAGCTTGGTGTGGTGGTGCAGAGAGCCAGTGGTTTGTGGGTCTCCGTAAATTTACTGAGAACGAATTGACTTGACCTTGACAGAAGAGTTTAGAATTAGATATTTTTCCCATATATATAAAAACATTTAAAGAATTTTATAGGAAAGGGAACCAAAATCTTGGGACACAGATCAGTGGTAGAGTGCTTGAGTATTACAAAAGAGAGGAAGGAAGGGAGGGAGGGAGGTAGGGGAGAGAACAAGGAACTGAGCACAAGATGTTTTGCTGAACAAAAGGCCTTCTGGCCTCCTTGCTGGCTGCAGTTTCTTAGGGGCTCCTAAGGCTCTGTTAGGATTTACAAACAGCAGAACAGGTGGCAGGAGATGTCAGAAGGCTGTGGCTGCATCACATCTGACCAGCCTGCAGGAGGATGAATTGGGGGGTGAGTTCGGGGGGCAACTGCCCTCAGACTCTCTAGAACTTAACTTCTTAAACTATGGGCCATGGCCCTGTGTGGGATTATGGAATGTGGGAGAGGGGCACACAAAATATCTGGAAACAGGAAAAGGTTACTGAACTCCAAGAACCAAAAATTAATTCAAAATCAAATACATCATGAATCCACAATGTTTCCGGCAGCACTCGCCTTGGCTGCACGGGGTAGTTTCAGCACAGCTGTGGTTCTGAACACACCAATGGTACAAGCTCTGCACTCTGTGAGCTGCTGTGCTCTGAAATACAAGGCCAGCAAGAACTGCCCCAAACAACTCAGCTCAGATTCCAGGCGCTTGTGTGTTATAGACTGCAGTGGTTTCGGTTTTTGCTGTTATAGAAACACAGTGGTTTTAATTACAGAAAACAAAGACACGTAATACTTTCCTACTATCATTCCTTAGCATTAAATTAGTGTAAGTTTGGATTGTATTGTGTTGAGTGTTTGATTTTAAAAATTGCTGTTTGAGTTACTGACTCCAGTTTTATAAAAAAAAAAAAAATCAGGAGGGTTGGGTGTGTGCCTGCCCAGCAGGCAGTTCGGGAGCCTAGTGCAGGGCCCCTCCAGCTCCTGCTGCAGGGACTTCTTTGTTCCACACGACTCTGCTTCCCCCAAGCCTGCCCGATTGTCAGCATGGTCTTTGGCCCAGGAGGACTTCCTGTTCCTGCACAGAGGAAATCCATCCAGAGGGGTGAGTGTGTGCCCACCCGGCCGGCCGGTCCAGGAGCCCAGTGCAGGGCCCCTCCAGCTCCTGCTGCTGTGGCTTCTTTGTTCCACACTGCGGCATCTGCTCCCATACTGGGGGGTATCCATCCAGAGGGTTGGGTGGGTGCCCGCCCGTGCCCGCCCAGGCAGGCGGTTCCGCCCAGGCAGGCGGTTCGGGAGCCGAGTGCAGGGCCCTCCAGCTCCTGCTGCAAGGGCTTCTTTATTCCACACGACTCTGCTTCCCCTAAGCCTGCCCTAGTGTCTGCGAGGTCTTTGGCCCAGCAGGATTTCCTGCTCCTGCACAGAGGAGATCCATCCAGAGGGCACAGCCAGCTCCAGTGTTGAGGGGTCCTAAGAGAGGGCAGACCAAGAAAATGCCCCAAGTACACAATCAGTCACAGCAACGATTGGAACAAGACACCAAGACTCTCCTGGCTGCATTTGAAGGAAAAGATGGGCAGGCACCAATGCAAGAATTCCTCCAACAACCTGAAAAGCAACATGACAACACCAGAATCCAGTGAACACGCAACAGGAAGACTTGAACACCCTGTTCCAGAAGAAGTAGAAGAAATCAACTTTAAACATTGCATTATGAAAATAATAGAGGCCCTTAAACAGGATGTGGAAAACTCCTTTAAAGAAATGGATGAGAAGACAAACAAAAAGTTAGAGGAAATGAATAAATCTCTCAAAGATACCCAAGAAATCCAAGAAAAAGCAATCAAACGGGTAATAGAAACAGTTCAAGTCTTGAAGACTGAAATGGAGGCAATGAAGAAAACACAAACCGAGAGATGGCTGGATATGGAAAATCTGGGTAAACGAACAGGAACTACAGAGACAAGTATAACCAACAGAATACAAGAGATAGAAGAAAGAATCTCAGACGCTGAAGATACTATAGCAGAAATAAACTCATTGATCAAAGAAAACAGCAAATCCGACAAATTCTTAACACAAAACATCCAGGAAATCTGGGACACCATGAAAAGACCAAACCTAAGAATAATAGGGGTAGAAGAAGGAGAAGAATTATAGCTCGAAGGCCCAGAAAATATACTCAACAAAATTATAGAAGAAAACTTTCCCAACCTAAAGAAGGATATTCCTATGAAGGTTCAAGAAGCATACAGAACACCAAATAGACTGGATCAAAAAAAAAAAAAAAAGCATCCCCTCGCAATATAATAATCAAAACACAAAACATACAGAATAAAGAAAGAATATTAAGAGCTGCAAAGGAAAAAGGTCAAGTAACATATAAAGGTAAACCCATCAGAATTACACCTGACTTCTCTATGGAAACCATGAAAGTCAGAAGAGCTTGGATAGATGTGCTGCAGACACTAAGGGACCATGATGCAAGCCCAGGCTAACCCCACATCAGACAAAGGTCTGATATCCAAAATATACAAAGAACTCAAGAAACTAGACATTAAAATTCTAAATTACCCAATTAAAAAATGGGGTACTGAACTGAACAGAGAATTCTCAGCAGAAGAAGTTCAAATGGCCAAAAGATACTTAAGGTCATGTTCAGCTTCCTTAGCGATCAGGGAAATGCAAATCAAAACAGCTTTGAGATACTATCTTACACCTGTCAGAATGGCTAAAATCAAAAGCACCAATGATAGCCTATGCTGGAGAGGATGTGGAGTAAGGGGAACACTCATCCATTGCTGGTGGGAATGCAAACTGGTCCAACCACTTTGGAAATCAGTGTGGTGGTTTCTCAGGAAATTGGGAATCAACCTACTTCAGGATCCAGCAATACCACTCTTGGGAATATACCCAAGAGATGCCCAATCATACTACAAAAGCATCTGTGCAACTATGTTCATAGCAGCATTATTTGTAATAGCCAGAACCTGGAAACAACCTAGGTGCCCCTCAATGGAAGAATGGATAAAGAAAGTGTGGAATATATATACATTAGAGTACTACTAAGCAGTAAAAAAACAATGACATCTTGAATTTTGTGGGCAAATGGATGGAAATAGAAAACACTATCCTTAATGAAATAACCCAGACCCCAAAAGATGAATATGGTATGTACTCATTCATTAGTGGACTCTAGCCATAAACAAAGGACATTAAGCCTATAGTTCACAAGCCTAGAGAAGCCAAATAGCAAGGTGAACCCAAAGAAAAATATATATAGATCCTCCTGGAAATTGGAAGCAAACAAGATTGCCAGGCAAAAGTTGGGAGCACGGGGGTGGGGGTAGCAGTAGGGGTGGGGTAGGGGGAAGGGGAGAGGGGGAAGGTGAAGGGAGAAGGGAAGGACTGGGGAGAGCTTGGGGGAGTGGGAGGGTGGAGATGGAGGAAGGGCGGATATTGGAGCAGGGAAGAAGATATCTACATTAAGGGAGCCATTTTAGGGTTGGCAAGAGACTTGGCTCTAGAGGGGATCCCAGGTGTCCATGGGGATGTCCCCAGCTAGGTCCTTGGGCAGCAGAGGAGAGGGTGCCTGAACTGGCCTTGTCCCATAGTCACACTGATGAATATCTTGAATATCACCATAGAAATTTCATCCGATGGATGGAGATAGAGACAGAGACCCACATCCACATCAGAGCAATGGACTGAGCTCCCAACGTCTAGTTGAAGAGCCAAAGGAGGGAGAAGATGAGCAAGGAAGTCAGGACCGCGAGGGGTTGGTCTGCCCACTGAGACAGTGTGCCTGATCTAATGGGAGCTCACCAAATCCAGCTGGACAGGTCTGAACGAGCACGAGATCAAACTGGACTCTCTAAATGTGGCTGCCAATGGGGATGGACTGAGAAGCCATCGATAATAGCACTGGGACCTGTCTATTCTGCATGTATTGGCTTTTTGGGACCCTAGTTTACTTGGATGCACACCTTCCTAGGCCGGGATGGAGGGGGGAGGGCCTTGGACTTCCCACAGGGCAGGGTACCCTGTCCTCTCTTAAGGATGGAAGGGGAGGGAGGAGTGTTAGTGGGGGAGTGGGAGGGGAATGGGAGAAGGGGGGAAGTGTAAACTTTTGAATGGAAAAATAAAAAAATCACTGTGTAAAGCCTGGTGTGATGGCACATGACTTTAATTTCAGCACTTGGTAGGCAGAGGCGGGAGAATCTTTGTGAATTCAAGCCCAGTGGGAGCTACTTAGTGAGACCCTGTCTCCAAAAACACAGGACAAAAGAATCAGTAAGTGCATTTCAGTCTGGTTTCAGGACACACTTTCCAGTTGGGCTGGTGAGGTAGCTGTCGATGAAAGCACTTGCTGTTTAAACCTAATGACCTGAATTCAGCCCTCAGATCCCTGTGGCAGAAGGAAATGAACAACTCTCAGAAGCTGTCCTCTGACCTCCACAGACATGCTATGTGCAAGTGTGCCTACACTCACACACATACACACACATGCACACGCACACACACCCTTCTCACACACATCATACCACACACACACACAGGTGTACACTAAATAATAAAATTTTAAGTAATTTTTCTTTTTAAAAGCTTTCTTTTAGGCCAGGTAGTGATGGTTGTTTAAATAAAGCAAAGAAAGCCAGCCTACAAACCACAATCACAGAGAACTTAGACAACAATGCGGACACTAAGAGAGACTTACACAGATCTAATCTACTGGGAAGTAGAAAGTAGAAAAAGACAAGAGCTCCTGAGTAAATTGGGAGCATGGGGACCTTGGGGGAGGTTTGAAGGGGGGAGGGGAGAGGCAGGGAGGAGAGCAGAGAAAAATGTAGAGCTCAATAAATATCATGGGGGGAAAAAAAAGAAAAAGAAAAAAACAAAAAAAAAAGCTTTCTTTTAGGCCAGGTGGTGATGGTGCACGCCTTTAATCCCAGGAGGCAAAGGCAGGCGGATCTCTGTGGGTTCGAGGCCAGCCTGGTCTATAAGAGCTAGTTCCAGGACAGGCTCCAAAGCTACAGAGAACCACCATCGCAAATAAATAAATAAATAAATAAACGAAAAAAGAAATTAAAAGAATTTCCCACAATTTCTGAAATGATCCTAAACATACTTCTGCCGTTCTATGCTTTGTGTTTATTTAAAGCTATGTTCTCTGATGATAATTATAAAAACGAAGAATTGATCAACACAGAAAAATATTGAAGATGCTGTGTCTTTCAGCAGAAAATATTAGCCAAGACTTAACTCTTTATGCAAAAATGAGTACTTTCAACTAATTTCTATACAAATTTGCTTTATTCTTTAATAAATGGTAAAATAATATGTGTACCAAAGAATTTGATCTTCCTACCTCTGACTTCCAAGTGCTGTGATAACACTCAATTTCCAAATAATCGTTTTAAAATATTTTTATGGTTTTATCAGTACATGCTTTGTTTGTGTATTTATTTATATACTTTTATGCCTGGAGTCCTGTAAAAAAAAAATCTTCTCACGTGAAAAGGATGTCATGGAAAAGTTTAAGTAGCCTTGCTTGGGGCAGCTCAGGGAGGATTAAGCTTGGAGAATTCTCTCCCTTCATGTAGTTATCCACTGTCAAATGATGTAAAAGAAGATATGAAGTTTACTGTACAGTTGTGAGGGGTGCAGAGATTCTCTGTGCACAGGCTGACATTGCCCTTACCCAGGAAACAGGTGGGCTTTTGTTCTCCCATTTTATTCACAGAGTCCTTCTGACAGCCCACCCCTGGGGGAGGGGAGCAGGCAAGTCTGTAGGCCTGCAGACGCAAACCAGCTGCTTAGTTAGCAAATGGGTCTGAGTTGGACTGAGGACAGTTTATCGGGAAAGCTTTTCCCTAACTTGAGGCCTTGGGCTTGCACATCAGAACTATAAAAACAAGAAAGACACAAATAGTGACATACGGTGACGCTCATGTGTCACCCTAGAACACAGGAAGATCGCAGGTGCAAGGCCAGCTCAGGCCACATGGTGAGTTTGAGCCAGCCTGTGCTACAAAATATGACCCTGCTTTTAAATTCAAGTTTTCTTCTTCAACTACCAAGTTGTTCAATGTTATCCTAAAATAGAACACTCCGGTAATGTGACCAGCACAGAACAAGGACTCTGTCCTCGAGAGGGAACAGACGGAAAGTGATGCTGCTGGCCCTCGAGCCCATGGAGCCTTCCAGGAATAAGCAGGTAATGCTACCTGCTGTGTCAGCGCTCCTTGGTTACTTGGTTCCTCATGACTTTCTTTTCTTTTTAATTTTCCAAGACAGGGTTTCTCTGCGGCTTTGGAGCCTGTCCTGGAACTAGCTCTTGTAGACCTGTCTGGCCTCAAACTCACAGAGATCTGCCTGCCTCTGCCTCCCGAGTGCTGGGATTAAAGGCGTGCACCACCACTGCTCGGCCTGCATGACTTTCTTATGTCACCAAAACATTACATAGCACAAATTTTGGACTAAAAAAGTTGATACAATTTAATTAGCTAGAGAACATGGGTTTTAATCTATACAATATGAACTTAGTGAAGAATTGAACTCTAGGGGCTGGAGAGATGGCTTAGCAGTTACAAGTATTGACTCTCCTTGCATAGGACCTGGGTTCAGTTCCCAGCACCCACATAGTGGTTCACAATCATTTGTAACCCCCCTTTCCATAGGATCTGATGCCCTCTTTTGACTTCCTTGGACACCAGGTACACGCATGGTACACATACATGCGTGTAAGCAAATTGCTCATAAATATAAAAATAAAAATAAATTAAAAATTTTAAATTGGAATCTAGACAGAAGAAAATGTGATGAGCCTACTGTGGGTGCTAACATTTACTCTGCTGGGGAGTGCTGCTTACTTAGCTGTTCTTTTAAATGTTCGTTTATTTTACTGTCCTGTATGAGTGTTTTGTCTACATGTGTATGTGTGCTCTGTGTGCATGTCTAATGCCCATGGAGGTCAGAAGAAGGCATAGATACCGTGGGACTGGAGTTACAGATGACTGTGGACCACTGTGCAGAGCTGTAAGCTGAACCCGGGTCCCGTGGAAGAACAAGAGCAGCAACTGCTCTTAACCGCTGAGCCATCTCTCCAACCCTTAAAGGTTGTTATTTTGCTGTTTTGTTTGTCATTAGTGTGCACAGGGATGTAACTTTCTCTTATTCGGGCTTTTTCTTAAACGTCTTACTTATGACTCATTTATTTTCTTAACACTGGGCATTAAAATTGAGAACAATATGTGTGTAGTGTGTGTATTTTATTTCCTCTCTCTCTCTCTCTCTCTCTCTGGAGAAAGAGTCTCACTATGTCTGCCTGATATATACTCACAGATATCCACCTGCCTCTGCCTATTGCGTTCTGGGATTAAAGATGTGCATTTCCACATCCAGCTAATAAACCTCTGCTATAAAGATACTGTCTCATTCCTGGAAAATGAGGAATCTGGGACGGGAGAGCTGGCCATTGGTGAAGGGAGCCTACTTGCTCTTCCAGAGGATCCAGGTTCAGTTCCCAGCATCCATGACAGGCAGCTTGCAACCATCTCCTCCAGCAAGGGATCTGATGCCCTCTTCTGGCATCCATAGGCACCGCACTCATGTGTACAAACCCACACACATGCTCTGAGAATAAAAATAAAATAAACCAGAGAGAGAAGGAAGGAGGGAGGGAGGGAAGGAGGGAGGGAGGGAAGGAGGGAGGGAGGAAGGAAGGGAGGAAGGAAGGAAGAAGGGAGGAGGTAAAGGCATGGTGGCACACACCTTTAAACCCAGAACTCAGGAGGCAGAAGCAAGAGGATGTCTCTGGGTTTGAGACCATCCAGGGCTACATAGTGAGACCAGGTCTCCT
>PVIU01013850.1:0-54277 GCA_004026605.1 Ondatra zibethicus | reverse complement strand
ACCTTCCTAGGCCTGAATGGAGACGAGAGGGCCTTGGGCTTCCCACAGGGCAGGGTAACCTGCCCTCTCTTAGGACTGGAGGGGAAAAGGGGAGGGGGAGTGGGGAAGCGGGAGGGAAATGGGAGGAGTGGAGGAGGTGGAAATTTTGAATGGTACTATTTATAATGCAATAATAAAAAATTAAATGTGGAAAAAAAAACAAAACAAAAAAACACTCCAATGGCCTTTCCATCTGGGTGTTTGATATGGGTGCCTGCATCGGTAAAATGGATCTGAGCTCTCATTTTGGTGAGCAAGTCGAGCCCCAACAAGGGATATGGACATTCAGGAATGACTAAGAATCAGTGGTTTACCCGTCCCACTCCCAAGTCCACTGTTCTTCGTGTAGTCGATTTGTAGGGTTTGGCACCCATTGCATCTTGCATCCAGGTCTGTTTCCCTGACAGGGGCCCCTCAGGTATCAAAAGTACTGAACTTTCTGCCCCTGTATCCACCATGAATTGGATAGGTTTCCTCTCCACTCTTAAGGTTACCCTAGGTGCAGGGCGGGAGACCGAGCCCCATCTCCCCTAGTCACTGTCTTCTTCCAAGGCAGCAAGGATGGGGATTGACTTTTTATACCATCCTGTCAATGCTTCTATTTTGTTTCTTATGTTGGGACATTTTCTGGCCAAATGTCTATCTTCCTTGCAGTACATGCACTGATTCTTTCCTAACTTGGGCCAGAATCACATCCTGACAATGCTTTCTTTTGTTTCTTATGTTGGGGCATTCTCTGGCCCAGTGTCCTTCTTCCTTGCAGTACCTGCACTATTTCTTTCCTAACATGGGCCAGAATCACTGGCCTCTCTCCTGTCCTCCCATCTCAGTGGTGAGGAATACTTTTTCCACTTGAACTTGTTGCCTATCCAATATTTTGGTTAGGTTCCTCTCTTGCCTTTTGTTTCTCTTGTCCTCCCTTTCTCGATGTTCTCTTTCCCTTCTCTCTTATTTCTGGTCCTCTGTTTCTCTCCTATTGTAAACCTTTTCCGTCACTGCTACTAAGTCTCTTATGTCCCTTTCTCCTAGTCTTTCTAATGACTGTAATTTTCTCTTAATATCTGGTGCTGCTTAATTGACATAGGCTAAGATAACAGCCTGCTGTGCTTCGCCAGACTGTGAGTCATAGGAGGTATATCGTTTGAAAACCCCCACCAACCTTTCCAGGTATACAGCCAGGCTTTCATCCTTTCCCTGCTTTACATCATAAATTTCTGCCATATTAGAAGGCCTGCATGCCACGGCTTTGAGACCTGCCAACAGAGCTTGGTGGTAGATATGGAGACTCTCCTTACCTTCTACCATGTTGAAGTTCCATTTAGGGTGGGTTGCTGGAAAGGCTGCCACAGCTAGAAGAGGGTCCTCTAGAGGGGAGCCTGTAGATCCTGGGACCAGCTTCTGGGGATTCTCTAGGATTCTGTTTCTCTCCTCAGCTAAAGCCAGTGTCCTTAAGCATGTGACCTTCATTTTTTTTAAAATATTCTGAAACTGAGAAGCTTCTGTAAAGCAAAAGACACAGTCATTAAGACAAAATGGCAACCTACTGAATGGGAGAAGATCTTCACTGACCCCACATCAGACAAAGGTCTGATCTCTAAAATATACAAAGAACTCAAGAAACAAGACATTAAAATTCTAAATACCGCAATTAAAAATTGGGGTAAGGATCTGAACAGAGAATTCCCAACAGAAGTTCGAATGGCCAAAAGATACTTAAAGTCATTTTCAACTTCCTTAGCAATCAGGGAAATGCAAATCAAAACAACTTTGAGATACCATCTTACACCTGTCAGAATGGCCAAAATCAAAAACACCAACGATTGCCTATGCTGGAGAGGATGTGGAGCAAGGGGAACTCTCATCCATTGCTGGTGGGAATGCAAACTTGTGCAACCTCTTTGGAAATCAATGTGGCGGTTTCCCAGGAAACCGGGAATCAACCTACCTCAGGATCCAGCAATACCACTCTTGGGAATATACTCAAGAGAAGTCCAATCATACTACAAAAGCTTTTGTGCAACTATGTTCATAGCAGCATTGTTTATAATAGCCAGAACCTGGAAACAACCTAGGTGCCCCTCAATGGAAGAATGGATCAAGAAAGTGTGGATTATATACTCATTAGAATACTACTCAGCAGTAAAAAACAATGACATCTTGAATTTTGCATGCAAATGGATGGAAATAGAAAACGCTATACTGAGTGAGGTAACCCAAACCCAGAAAGATGATTATGGTATGTACTCATTCATTAGTGGACCCTAGCCATAAAATAAAGGACACTAAGCACTTAGCTCACAAGCCCAGAGAAGCCGAATAGCAAGGTGAACCCAAAGAAAGCATATACAGATCCTCCTGGAAGTTGGAAGCAAACAAGATCATCAGGCAAAAGTTGGAAGCCAGGGGGAGGGGATAGAGGTGGGTGGTAGGGAAGTAGGGGAAGGGGAGAGGGAGAAGAAGAAGGGAGAAGGACTGGGGAGAGCTTGGGGGAGTGGGAGGGTGAAGATGGAGGAAAGGTGGACATTGGAGAAGGGAATAAGATATCTACATTAAGGGAGTCATTTTAGGGTTGGCAAGATACTTGGCCCTGGAGGGGATCCCAGGTGTCCATGGGCATGTCCTCAGCTAGGTATTCGGGCAGCAGAGGAGAGGGTGCTGGAACTAGCCTTGTCCCATAGTCACATTGTTGATTATCTTGATCACCATTATAGAAATTTCATCCGATAGATGGAGATAGAGACAGAGACCCACATTCACATCAGAGCAATGGATTGAGCTCCCAAGGTGCAGTTGAAGAGCAGAAGGTGGGGAAAATGAGTAAGGAAGTTAGGACCGTGAGGGGCTGGTCCACCCACTGAGACAGTGTGCCTGAACTAATGGGAGTGCACCAATCCAGCTGGACTGGGACGGAATGAGCATATGATCAAACCAGACTCTCTGAATGTGGCGGCGAAAGGGGGCGGACGGAGAAGCCATCAACAATGACACCAGGACCTATCTCTTCTGCATGTATTATCTTTTTGGGAACCGAATCTTTTTGGATGCACACCTTCCTAGGTCGGGAGGGAGGGGGGTGGGCCTTGGACTTCCAACAGGGCAGGGCTCCATGCCCTCTTTCAAGGAAGAGGGGGAGGGAGGAGGGGTTGGGGGGTAGCGGGAGGAGACCGGGAGAAGGGGAAGAAATGTAAAACTGTTATTTCTTTAATTATGTTTTTGAATGGAAAAAATAAAACAAAAAAATGGATGTTAGTTCAAAAAAAAATTCTTCTTGACGTAACAATCAAATATTCTGCTGCTGAGCTTATAATTTAACTTTAGTACTGTACTTTGTATATATAACAAGATAGTAAGTTCTAAGCAAAGAAAGATAAATATGACAATATTTCTAGAAACATGAGCCTAGACTCATGTCTAGAATTTGGTTAAGCAAGGTATTTGTACAAGTTTACATTTGATTCTTCTTTTTAGAAAATTCTTCTTCTATTTAGAATTCTAAACATCCTGGAAGAACCAAATATCAACTTCAAGTTACTTTTTTCTGACTCTTTATAAACAATGAGAGCATTTACTTTTTCATGACCCCAACTTATCTAGTCACACTGTGTCAGAGCACTACATTAGAGCTCTTTGTAAATATTCTGGTTTTTTTTTTTAAACTCAGAAGATAATGGGCCATTGTGTCTTTTATGTAGTACAAGTTTTCTCATGGTATGTGGCACGAAAAAAGTAAAGTTATTATATGTATTTTACTTGAATAAAATACATGGAAATATGTCTTTAAGGAGACACACTTTTAAAAAAAACAATACTAAAACTTAAATTGCACATCAAATCCCACACACTAATAGAAATCTCAACACTCCTCTCTCAACAATGGACAGGTCAAACAGACGTAAACTTAACAAAAAAATAAGAGAACTAACAGATGTAATGAATCAAATGGACTTAACATACATCTAGAGAACATTCCACCAAAACAAATATATATATATATCTTCTTCTCAGCAACTCGTGGAACCTTCGCTGAAATTGATCACATTATTGGTAACAAAGCAAACATCGACAGATATAAAAAATGAAGTAATCCATTGTGTCTTATCAGATCACCATGGAGGAATGTTAGAATTACCAACAATACCAGTCCCAGAAAGCCTACAATCTCATGGTACCTGAACAGTCAACTACTGAACCACCCCTGGGTCAAGGAAGAAATAAAGAAATTAAAACCTTCCTTGAATTCAATGAAAATAAAGGCACTACAAATCCAAACTATGGGACACTATGAGAGTAGTGCTAAAAGGAAAGTTCATAGCACTAAGTACCCACATAAAGAAAACAGAGAAAGCTCACAGGCCGGAAAGCTCTAGAAAATAAAAGAAGCATACTCACCTAGGAGGAGCAGAAGACAGGAAATAATCAAATTGAGGGCTAAAATCAACAAAATAGAAACAGAAAACTGTACAAAGAATCAATGAAACAAAGAGCTGGTTCTTTGAGAAAATCAACAAGGTTGACAAACCCTTATGCAAACTAATCAAAAGGCAGAGAGAGAACATCCAAATTAACAAAATCAGAAATGAAAAGGGGGTCATAAAAACAGACAAGGAGGAAATTTAGAGAATCATTAGGTCCTACTACAAAAACCTGTACTCCACAAAATTGGAAAATCTAAAAGAAATGGACAATTTTTTAGATAGATACACTATACCAAAATTAAATGAAGACCAGGTGAGCAATTTCAATAAACCTACAAGCCGTGAGAAGGCAGAAGCTGTCATCAAAAACCTCTCAACCAAAAAAAGCCCAGGTCTAGATGGTTTAAGTGCAGAATTCTACCAGAGCTTTAAAGAAGAGCTAATACCTATAGTCCTCAAAGTGTTCTACATAATAGAATCAGAAGGCTCATTGCCAAACTCTTTTTATGAAGAACAGTTACCCTGATACCAAAACAGGTTGAGAAAGACCAAGAAAGAGATAAACAGACCAATCTCACTCATGAACATTGATGCAAAAAAATTTTCAATAAAATACTGGCAAATCGAATCCAAGTACACATTAAAAAAATCGGATGCATATCATGGTCAAGTAGGATTCATCCCAAGATGCAGGGCTGGTTCAACATATGAAAATCTATCAATGTAATCAATCATATAAATAAACTGAAAGAAAAAAGATATGATCATTTCATTAGATGCAGAAAATTTGACAAAATTCAACACTTCTTCATGATATAGGTCTTGGAGAGATTAGAAATACAAGGATTATATCTAAATATAATAAAAGCAATATATAGCAAGCCGACAGTTAACATCAAATTAAATGGAGAAAAACTCAAAGTGATTCTACTAAAATCAAGAGCAAGACAAGGCTGTCAGCTGTCTCCATATGTCTTCAACATAGTTCTTGAAGTTTTAGCAATAGCAATAAGAAAACATAAGGAGATCAAGGAGAGTCAAATTGGAAAGGAAGAAGTCAAACTTTTGTTATTTGCAGATAGTATGATAGTGTATATAAGTAACCCAAAAGCTCTACCAGAGAACCCTACAGCTGATAAATACCTTCAGTGAAGTGGCAGGAAACAAGATCAACTCAAAAAAATCAGCAGCCTCCTATACACAAAGGATAAAGAGGCTGAGAGGGAAATCAGAGAAACAAAACTTTTCACAATTGCCACAGATCACATAAAATATCTTGAGGTAACACTAACAAAGGATGTGAAAGACCTATTAGAAAAGAACTTTAAGTCTTTGAAGAAAGAAATTGAAGAAGATACCAGAAAATGGAAGGGTCTCCCATGATCTTGGATAGGAAGCATCAACATAGTAAAATTGGCAGTCTTGCCAAAAGCAATCTATAGATCCAATGCAATCCTCATCAAAATCCCAACACAATTCTTTACAGACCTTGAAAGAACACAAAACAACTAGGATAGCCAAAACAATCCTGTACAATAACAGAACTGGCAGAGGCATTACCATCCCTGACATCAAGCTCTATTACAGTGCTACAGTAATAAAAACAGGTTGGTATTAGCATAAAAACATGGATTTTGATGAAGGAAATTGAATTTAAGACCTGGATATTAATCCACACATCGACGAACACCTGATTTTTGACAAGGAAGTAAACATTATATAATGGAAAAAAGAAAGCATCTTCAACAAATGGTGATGGCATAACTGGATGTCAACCTGATAAAAGAATGAAAGTAGATCCATATCTGTCGCCATTCACAAAACTCAAGTCCAAATGGATTAATGACCTCAATATAACTACAACCACACTGAACCTGAAAGAGGACAAAGTGGGAAGTAGCCTTCAATGCACGGGCACAGACTTCTTAAATATAACCCCAATGGCAGAAATAATAAGAGCAACAATAAAAAAAATGGGATCTCCTGAAACGGGAAAACTTCTGTAGAGCAAAGGACACAGTCAATAAGACAAAAAGGCAGCATACTGAATGGGGAAAGATCTTCAACAAACCCTCATCAGACAAAGGACTGATCTCCAAAATATAACTCCAAAATATATAAAGTACTCAGGAAATTAGACATTAAAATTCTAAATAACCCAATTAAAAAGTGGTATACGGAACTAAACAGAATTCTCAACAGAAGAATTTTAAATGGCCAAAAGATACTTAAGGACATGTTCAACTTCCTTGGCTATCAGGAAAATGCAAATCAAAACAACTCTGAGATACCATCTTACACCTGTCAGAATGGCTAAGATCAAAAACACTAATGATAGCTTATACTGGAGAGGATGTGGAGCAAGGGGAACACTCATCCATTGCTGGTGGGAATGCAAACTTGTGCCACCACTTTAGAAATCAGTGTGGTGGTGTCTCAGAAAACTGGGAATCCACCTACCTCAGGATCCTGCAATACCACTCTTGGGAATATACCCAAAAGATGTTCAATCATAATACAAAAGCATTTGTTCAACTATGTTCATAGCAGCATTATTTGTAATAGCCAGAACCCAAAAACAACCTAGACGCCTCTCAACTGAAAAATGGATAAAGAAAGTGTGGCAAATCTACACATTAGAGTACTAATCAGCGGGAAAAAAGTAATGACATCTTGAGTTTTGCATGCAAATGGATAGAATTAGAAAACACTATCCTGAGTGAGGTAACCCAGACCCAAATGAATGAATATGGCATGTACTCACTCATAAATGGATACTAGGTATAAACAAAGGGCATCAAGCCTATAATTTGTGATCCTAGAGAAACTAAGTAATAAGGTGAACCCAAAGAAAAACATATATAAACCCTTCTGGAAATTAGAAACAGACAAAACCTTGGCAGCATTGGGAAATGGGGTAGAAGGAAGGGGAGAAGGGGGGATTGAGGAGAACTTGAGGGAATGGGATAGTCGAGATGGAGGAAGGGCAGATATGAGAGCAAGGAAAGAGATATCTTGATTGAAGGAGCCATTATGGAGTTAGCAAGAAACCTGGCTCTTGGATAATGCCCAAGAACCCACAGGGATGACCTCAGCTAAGACCCTAAGCAATAGAGTACAGGGTATCTGAACTGGCCTTACACTGTAGTCAGACTGACAATTATTTTAAATATCACCATAGAACCTACATCCAACAACAGATGGGAACAGAGGCAATGGCCCACTTCAGAGCATTGGACTGAGCTCCCAAAATCCAGTTGAAGAGTGGAAGGAGTGAGAGTATGAACAAGGAATTCAAGACCATGAGGGGTTCATCCACTGAGACAGTTTGCTTGAGCTCCCCAGCTCCAACTCTGAAGGGGGTTGACAGTTGGGGCAGACTGAGGGCCCATTGATAGTGAGACTGGGATTTGTCTCTACAGCAGGCATGTACTGGCTTCTTGGGACCCTATTCTCTTCAGATGTAAGCCTTGCTTAACCTACATGTAGTAGGGAGAACCTACTACAGGGCAGGGTGCATGGCCCTCTCTTAGGATTGGAGGGGTGGGGTGGGAGGGTCTGTGGAAGGAGTGGAAGGGGAGTAGGAGGAGGGGAGGGAATGGGAATTTGGAAAAAAACATAATTGGAAGAAAATAAAAAACAAACTTACCAGAAAAAGAGACATACCATCCTGAATAAGACAGACCTGATTGTTAATACTAGCTAACTAGCCTTATAGGTAGTGGAATATGCAAGTCCTGGAAAAGTTGTATGTACTGAAATATCAAGTACATAAGAATGTTCATTTGGGCCCAGAAGAAATGATGTATACAAAGCTTTTAGTATCAAAAATGTAATGAGCAATAGAGTGGTCATCACACATGAGGCTATTGAGCATTTGAACTGTAGCATATCTAATTAAATGTGCTGTGAAGTATAAAATATGCAACAAATTTGGAAGACTATACAAAGAACATAAAATATTTCAATTAATAGATTTTTTGAGATGAACATTGTAACCACTACACTATGTAAAAACCCCTCTTAATGCTCAAAATATGTTGAAATATGCTGTAGATACTAGGTTTAAGCTATTAGAAGATGGAATTCAGACTTATTGTTCAACCATTTTCTTTCTTAAACTTTACTGCAAAAGCAATACGCTGAGCAGAAACTATGATTTGACTATTGAAGTGTTCCTGAGCTATGGTTATGATATGTAGTAAGTTATTTTCTACAGAGTGTTCCCAGTCAGTCACAAAATTAGGAAGGCAGTTGAAGAAAGAACACAGTGTAACATCTTGATAAGCTATGGTGTCCAGTAATTTAGACATATATAAAATGCTGTTTCAACTTACAATATTTTCAACTTGAAATCCAATATAACCTGAAATATTTTTAAAATTTTATGGGTTTTTTTCATTAAGGTGGTTCTAAAAAATGCCTAATTCTGCAGGTGGCTTACATTATGTTGTATTCAACAATCAATAATTTCAGCTAAAGGTTCAGTGGTATTACCGCCTTGTGGAAACCAAGCATTTTTTGACTGGATTAATGGTGTGTCTACAGGAGGGAAGTCTCATCTGGTGCTGTAAACACTGTCAAAGGGACCCCGGGTAGGTAAGTCGTCAGCCCTAGTGGGAAAGCTATTATAGTTCTGCCAAACTGAGATGCTATGCCTATCAAACTGTCTTCTAAATGTTTATATTTACATCCATAGATTAATGTTTGGTAGTGGGTGTCATTAACTGGTCAAAGAACTTAGTGAGAATAAATGACTATTTGATATTGAATCCTAAGTGGGATATCTACCTTAACCCATCCAAAGCTCAGAAAACATCAAGGAAGAGGGGGTATGGAAGGGTTTCTGGCTTTCAACCTAAGTAGTGGTGACTATCTGAACAGTACTTAGGTTACCAACACTCTGTGACAGAGAAGAGGGGTCTTTGGAAGAACCTACCCATGTCTGAGGATTTACAGACATTAAACCATTACAGGATGGGAACTCATGAGGCCCTCACCTCCCTCAGATCTATAGGAAGATAGTTGTTACTAGGGTTGGGAAGTGGTGAAACACTCATCTTTTTTTCTGGTCCTTCATTTATGTTCTTACAAGTAACCCTCAACTAAAGCTGAATAAATCTAAACAAACAAAAAACACCCAGAAGCAGAGGTGGGAGGTAGTCAAGAGGTATTAGTGGACATTGGCAGGGAAGAGGACTAAAGGGAGAAAAAGGAATAGAAGGACAAAAATGGGTAATTGGGGTAGTGGTGAAGATGACCAAAATATATTATATACCTGTATAAAAATAACATAATGAAACAATATTATACAATTAACATATGCTAATAAAATGTTTTTTAAAAAGTGTAAATGGGCTGGAGAGATGGCTCAGCGGTTAAGAGCATTGCCTGCTCTTCCAAAGGTCCTGAGTTCAATACCCAGCAACCACATGGTGACTCACAACCATCTGTAGTGAGGTCTGGTGCCCTCTTCTGGCCTTCAGGCATACACACAGACAGAATATTGTATACATAATAAATAAACAAATATTTAAAAAAATAAAAAAAATTTTAAAAGCATAAATGTTCATTTCCCATTGCTGTTAGTTATTACAACAGAAACCAAATTATTTTAAATGATTTATTTACTATAAAAATAGCAGTTTAGTTTTAAATTTTTTTGAAAAAACACATGGGAACATACAATCTCACCTCAAACTACACAAACTGTTGATGAAAAATCCAGCAAATTCAAATGAGTGTATTACTCCAGTGGCATATGCAACATTAAAATTATTACCCCACTGACATATGCAACATTAAATTTATTACCCCAGTGACGTATGCAACATTAAATATTACTCTAGTGACGTATGCAACATTAAATGACTGCATTACTCCAGTGGCATATGCAACAGTAAACTGCAGCTTTTATTTTCAAGCACTCACTAGAAGTTTGTTTTTCCATCATCAATACCAATAACTATTGATTCCATCATGTCTGCTTTTCTGCTGTGAAATTCAGAGGGATGCATTCTTCCCCTGTTTACTTCTAGCTCCATGTGCCATAGTTGCTGTTGTCTGTATCATCCAGAATTATCTAAACCATAATGCTGCTAATGAACATAAAACAACCTATTTTTATGCCCCTATTCTTCAACCAAATGGAAATTTTCAACGTTTACTTTTCTGGAAATGTATATTGAAATAGTCTGGCTTATGGATTTTTCATACAAGTAAATGTTAAGATTTTTATGAAATTAAACCATACATCCATAATTTAATAACTAGATATTTCTCTGTATGCTTCTGCAGCTCTTATAAAAAATTAGTTTCTTTCCTTCTAGTATAAGAATGAAAGAAGCATCTTCCTACTAAAGGCAGAATTCTCACGATAAACTCTGTAATGGCAACCTGCGAATTTGTCCCAACACTCATCCACAGAGTCCCACTTTGTCCTCAAATCACTCAATCATGGTGCAGAGTAAGTGAGCTGTGTTTCTGCAAAATGGACTGAGACACTCAAATGTGTAAAATGCCTTATGGATAAACTTACTGAGATCTAAACAACTTACAAAGTTACATCTGTGTCATCTTGATTTTCAGGGTTGAGGTGACTTAAATTTACCATAGAGTTTTAGGGAATGTCTGTGGGGTTGTCTAGATTGAGCTAATAGAGATGGGAAACCCACCCTAAACATAGCACATCCCATAGCTACTCTCAGACTGAATAGAAAGGATAAAATAGCTCATCTGTCCTTGCTTCCGGGCTGTAAATGCAATGTGACCAGCATTCTTTCTCACTCTGTATGTAAACCCTCCTACCATAAAGTGCTTCTTGTCAATTATTTGATAAAAGCAAATAGTAAGGGCTAAAAAAGCATACCAAGGAGTGGGCTAGAAGACATTCAGGATTTATTCTGAGAAGCATCTGACTTCATTCTGCTTGTGTCCTAAGAATTTCAGAGGTTAACAGTGTAAATACTAATTGAACAATACAGCTACAGACGAGCCATCTTCTAGAAAATCCACAGATAAAAATGCCTAGTAGATTGGTAATGTATTCACGAGATACATGCACACATTCCATACAGGCTGTGAAGGATGCAATTGGCTCACGTGTAAAATTACAGGAGGAAGCAACAGATATTCTGGAGTCTGTGTATCTTGCAGACTTTACAAAACGAGTTTCTCTCCATCAGAAGTCAACTCTGGTGAGTTCACACCTTGAATATCAACTGTTATGTCCTTTGATAAATGATAAAGACTCTCAGCACCTGCTGTACACCTTCAAAAACAAACTTGGGAAAGGAAATGAAATGATCCCATTGTGTGTAAAGGAAAATAGCTGGTTAGCTATACCAGTTGAGTAACCTTTTGTAGCGTGCCAACAGGGTAGGAATCTGTTACACTGAAACTGCAGACAACCACCTGCTGGTACAAAGGGAGCTGGCTGAAATATACTTAGCTTGCTTAATGCTTTGTTAATAAGTAATAAAATGGGGGTGAATATGCTATGCTGGGAAAATTAATACAAAGAAAATGTTTAACTAATTTTGGGCTTCTAGGAAAAACAAGCAACTTGCGATCACAATGTGATTTCTTCCATGTAAAGATTTTAATTTGTTTTTGGAAAATATATAATTTGTGGTTGTGAGGTGATCCTTTTTGCATAGAAATCTTTGTATTAGGAGGTATAAAGGGATAAGAAAGTTATAAGGAAAACAGGGAAGATGTAGAAGGAAAACATCAGTGAAGAAGTAGAAATAAAACAACAGTAGAAAAACAGTACAGAACAGTAACAGAGTAGGAACGAGCAGTAGGAAGAGAAAAATAAAATGAAGAATTAAGTATTGAACCTCCCAAAAGTCTCCTGTATGTTTGTGAAGTTGTACTGATACCATACCTCCTCACCAATTTCTCTGACCTGCTGAAGGGGTGGCCCCCTCAACAGCAGGTTTCTTTCTAGGTTGTTACTTTTGTCAAGGGTTGGGTGCATGTAGGAGTTGTCAGAGAAGCTTTAAGGAAGCAGCGGGAGGTGGGAGTGGGAGGGGACTGGGAGAAGGGGAGGAAATGTAAATTCTTTTTTTTTTGAAGGGAAAAATAAAAGAATATGGGAAAAAAAAGAAGTCTTCTATGTCTCTCTCTTTCAAATGTAACTTTGGAATCACCACTACCACCGCAGAAGCCTCCTTTTCCTTTCCAGTCAGCAAGATGGTGGTTCACGGGCTTCATCTTGGTATCTGGCAACAGCAGGGGCCATGTATATCCATGTGACCTCCAGCATCAGTACATACCATGAGCCTCAGCATGGATGCTGGTGGCAGTACGGACAACAGGATCATGGACCCAGACATGAACCCCAGTGGCAGCACAGGCCAGACATCAACATGGCCTCAGAAAACAGTATAGGCCATGCACATCAACATGGCCTCCAGCTCAGGCCTTGGACATTGATAAGGTTTACCAGCAGACATACTACTTCCTTGCTCTATCCTTTCCATCCCTCCATTGTAAATTCATTCATCACAGTGTCACTGGAAGCTGAATCAATCAGTGTATTTTTCGCCACACAGATCTACAGCCAAATACTCATAGCCATGAGTCAATGGCTCAAGGCCTATGGTCTCTGAAGTACTGGACCATCTTTGAGACTTCTTCAATCACAGTCATGCTTCAGGTTTTCATCTTTGGGGGCAATGGCATGCTTCCAGATCTGGTTCTGCAGCACCAGCTCTTTGATATGGTCCAGCAGCTTATAGATAGAGTAGGTGTTGGGGTTGACCAATTCAAGGTAGATATGGGCCTAGATGGCAGCTGAGGTGGTCGGGTCACTCTTCCAGTTGGCCACCCATCATGGTGCTCTTTCTTTGGTGACTATATTTCTCTTTTCATGTCTTGAAACAATTTTTATTACATTATTTGTTTGATTGTTTTCACAAACTTCATTAAGAGATTTAGTCATATCCTCTTCAAGGTCATTGAAAATATTCATAATAGCTATTGTAAAGTCTCTCTCTTATGCTTCAGCTTTATTTCACTTCTCAGGGCCTCCTGTAGTAGGGTTGCTGGATTCTGATGGAGGCATATAATCTTGGCTGTCAATGTTAGTGTCTTGTTATCTTAATGTTAGCTGTTAATGTTTGTGCTGTTACACTACTGTCTAGGCATCTGTGTTTAGAATAATTGTGATTCTAAGTGGTAATATCTGGTCTTGTTTTTGGTGAATGTATGTTTTTTTCCTTGGTTTCTCTTGTCTTCTCTGGATCTTAGGGCGATGTGAAAGCTGTGGCATGACTGATAGAGAATCCTTGGGCACACAGTTGGGTGACAGAGAAAAAGAGTTAGTCTAGGAGAAAAGCTGAGAAAGTCTTCAGGAAAGAACTGTGTAAGACCGGAAGGGGTGTGAAGATTGTTTACCTATTTTCCAGGCCTGCATGGGCACCAAGTTTCTAGGTGGAGAATGTCTTCAGTTATTAGTGGGTGACACAAATGAATGGGATGAGGGAAGAAAGATAACTCTACAGCAGGGGTGGATGGACACCCCAGGGAATGAATAGAGGAGGAGGACAGTCAGCTGCTTCAGAGGACAATTTTGAAAATCAGTTCTTTCCTTGAGCACGAGAATGCAAAAGTCTGACTTGGGTTGTCAGCCTTGGTGACGATTTCCCTTACCTCTGAGGTATTTTGCTTTGTCCTACTTAGGGCCTGACATACTTTCTGACCTCATTCTACCTTTGTTTACTTTCTTGTAAAAGTGCATTGCGACAGTGGAAAGTCCCAGGGGTTTGGGAAATGAGTATAGTAATCCAGTTTCCAAGACTCAAGTTTTATTTCCTCTATGATACCTTTCCACATTGTTTTATTTTTCAAATGTAGAAATCATCAGGCTCTTTGTTTTCTACAATAAATGTTGTGCATGTGTGTGTGTTTGGGTGTGTGTGTGCATACATGTGTGTGTATTTGCTCTATTCTAAAATGTTCTTTCATAAATTGAGCATTCTCTAGTCTTCTGTTACCTACATAAGCCACTCTTAATTAATGATTCTCAGGTTTCCACAAATTATATAATTTGATTCATCAAGAGATTTATAAACTTTTTAATGTATAGTTCCTCTTTGATAAGGGGATATTTCACAATGGAAGGATAATTTAAACTAGGAATATAGAGAGTGCCCTTATGTTGCAAGCTTACAAACTAAAGCAATATTTGTGAAAAAAACCATATTGTAAAAACAGATCAGTTCAAATGAGGAAGCAATTGGGAATAAACTTCTCAAGGACATGAACAGTTCAGCCAAGAATTTCTCATTTTGTAATATGGATTGTCTTTAAACTGCATGTTTTAAAGATCATTAAAGATACTAGGGTCTCACATCTATGGAAGGAGATAAATGGAGAAAGAGATAACGAATGCTACTGGAATATGACATAAAAACACACATACGATAATGGGTAGAGAATAGAAACAAGTTCCTCTTTCCTCTCATGAGACTTTTAATAAAGTGTGAAATATTATAAAGATGAAGAGGCTTAGAACAGTCCAATAGATGTCATACATAAATATTCAGAGTCATCATGAAGAAACTTAGTTAGAAATATAATTTAGTTATTATGTGTATACAATGTGTGTTGAGTGTGTGTGTGTGTAGGTGTGTATGATATTGTGTAATAGAACCCAGACTTTAGTAGGTCACAAGTCCTTAGCACAATGGACTCTGTGATAAAGTACCATTAAGAACACAAAACTCAACCAATACACAGTACCACCTGACAGAATGAAAATAAAGATTAACCAATCAAAGTCCATAGTTCTTGGAAAGACTCTAGATATGTTAACCTTGCTTTTTGACTTCTGTAGTTCTAGTTCTGGCCAAGTGTTCATGGTAACAGAAGTATATCAACCCAGCACACGATTTGTGTGCTTAAAAGCTCACCCTGAGAAAGGATCAGTGCTACACTGTGATCCCAAGCACACAGTGTAGTCACCGGCCGGACTGTCTTTTGACTTATACCTACGTCCAAGTACTCTCCTCAGGTGAATATCCAACACCAGTTATGTGATATAGAGATCCTAGTACTACTTTGTAAAACTGGCTTTCCTACCTTTACACAGATTCCAGGAATCCAACTCACACCAACAGATCTAAGCATCAAGGACCTTTACCTACATCTCACTGGCCATGTATGAAGACTATTTTAATTAATAAGAAAAACAAACAGTTTCATGGGTTAAAGGACAAAAAGTTATAAAACAAACATAAATAATACATCTTGAACATGAAAGTGTTATTAATTTCTCTCTTTGTAAATAACCTTAGAAATTCAAATTAAATTTGCATGAACTGATTCCTTACTTGGCTAATACTTGTGAATAGTACAGCAATAAGTAGTTATGGTATATTGACAAAGAGTTCTTATCAAATATTCCCAAGAATATAGATGGTTCAAATAGTCATTTTGTTTTTCATTCTTTTGTTTCCTTATTGCCTGCATGAGTTCACATTTCCATCATTAATGGATTCAGATTTTTTTCCCACTGCTCCACCAGCATTTTTTGTTATTTCTTTTCTTTGTCATGTCCATTCTGACAAGGATGAGATAGAATCTCACCATGGTTTTCATTTGCTTTTCTCTGATGGCTAAGGCTCTTGACACGTTTCCCAGGTTTCCGAACCCTTTGATGACAGAAATCTTATAAAGCTGGGTGAATGCTGTCAAAGGGTATGATATAACTGAAAAAAAGTCTTTATGAAATCTAATGCTATATACAATGTATATTAACCAATAAATATATTTTAAAGCTTTTTTCCTCTTTAATTTGCCTGCATATGTGTGTTTAATTTGCATACATGTGTGTTGCAGATGCTCATAGAGGCCTGCAGAGGGTTTCATTCCCCTGGATCTGGAGTCACAGGCAGTTGTGTGCTATATGGGTGCTGGGCACCGAATTCCAATCCTCTAGAAGAGCAGCTATTTCTCTTAACTGCTGAGCCTTGTCTCTGGGCTGAAGAAGTTTTAAAAGGTACTTTAAAGTCATCCAACTGTCAGGTCCATCAATATTTTCACTTATGCATCCATACTGGGTTATTGTTAGGAAGGCCTGACTTCTAACACTTGACACATGTGTTTGCTTCACTATTATTGTCAGGTGTTTTAAGGTTTTTTCAATTTTAATTTTTTATTTATCAAGGAAATTAGTTTCATTTACACAGATATTAATTTATTTCTTTTCACTTACACTGAATATTCATTGATTTTATAAAATAACTTACCTAACTTACCTATGATTTGTACTTATATATATTTTACTTACTTGAACAATGATGGCAGAAGAAACAAAATAATCACACACTAGTTCAGAATTATGTATAATAAATGGTTATGTACTTAGGGGATATTCAAAGATCATTGTCATTAATCACAATCCTCTGCATGAACAGGGAACAGGAAACAAATCTAGCAGCACAATATAAGAACCAGAAGAGAACAAGAGCACACTTTATAGCTGCATTGTTAGTATAAGAGACCATGCCCAAGTGGGCTGGTATCTTAAAGGATAATGGCCCAAGGAGCTCCCACAGCACTTCCCCCTTTTGCTTAAATAAGAGATTTCCGAACCCAATACAAAACTATATACACTAGGAACAGAGATTAAGTGTAAGATAAGAATAGAAACCAGCATAAACAATATTAAGCAAAGAACATAGCATAATGTTTTAATAAACATTCTATGCTAAGGAAAGAGCCTTCCATTGGAAACGGCTTGGCTAAATTATAAAGGAGGGTAACTATATCTATCTAATCGTCAACCATATTAAAGGCCTGGGAAGGGAGATTATATTACTCTAGTAGGCAGGAAGTTCAATCAAGCAATTTTCAAAATGTTCAGTAGATTACAGAGACAACTGGCTGCCTGAGAAATCACCCAAAATCTCATGTGCAAGGTTGAAGCAACCAACTTTGGCTAAGGCCTAGAATAACAGACAGACCATTTTCAGAGGCAGGAAATTTTCCAAAACTGTCTTACCCTGTCTTGGCAAGATTTGACAGTCCTTTTTCTTGTATCCTGCTTGTCCAGTACAGACATCTTGCACTTTGTCAGTGGCCGAGGCATGGGCAGTTTCTTGCCCATAGGCCAGTTGTGCCAAGAAGAAAACAAACTCCAAGTGAAGTGTCTTTGGTCTTCAATCAGTAATGGTTCTGCCAGGACAATTGCGTCTCATGTCAGCAGAATCCTAAGTTGTTTAAATGCCATGTTCTACAGATCTTGTGGTTGAAAGAAACCTATCTATTCAGAATACAATCTCTATGTATCTAAAGAAGCTAATTTGTCTGAATAAAAGTAATACAAATATAAATGACTATTGACCTACAATACTTAATACCTATAAAATTTAAAGGTTAAGATTTCATATCAGAATATTAAACAATCTTTAATCAACTGTGCAGTAAAAAAGGACAATGACCTCAAAATGTGAACATTGTATAAATATCTTGATCAGAGATAGAATTATGGAATGCAATATGATAGATATATCTTAAAATTGTATCAATATACAAAGTGTCTTAAACAGAGGTAGAAACATGTGTGCATACAATATGACAAAATAACTTGTATAGGTGAACAAAATTGTAGACATTACAAAACACAGTGGTAAATAGATTTGAAAAGATTGAAGAAAATATTGAATTTGATGATCAGGAACAAAATGTACAAAGGCAAATTTATCTTTGTCAGTACACAAAAATCACTGGGATAGCTTCCACACAGTTCTGCCTCCATTTTCAGCAATAACGTCAGAAAAAGTATCTGGCCTCAAGTACCCTAAGGTTGTCAAAGAATATTCATGGGAACCCATATGTATGACTGATCTAAAGGAAATTAAACAAGCAATTGTAGCTTATGGACTACATTCATTCTTTGTTAGGGAAATGGTGAATATGGGTTTCAGATACAAAGCAATGCCACAAGACTAGACTCAGTTAATCTCAGCAGTCCTAGAAAGTAGACTGCAATTACTTTGGAGTTGTTCTTTAAGGAAGAAACTAGAATTTTAGAACAACAGGGAAAAGTAAAAGGACTTGAAATTTCCCTAGATCAAATTTCAGGTGAAGGACTTTACTCTGATCCTCAGGATCAAGGTTTTTATGATGACTAAACATTGTCCCTATGTAGCACATCCATTTCAAAGACTTGGGACAGGATTCAGGATCCAAGAAATAGAGTTGATCATATATTAGGGTTAAACAGGCTCAGAGAGAACCTTTTAGTGACTTTTTACAAAGACTAACTTGGGCTGTACAAATAGGGGTAACTGACCCAGAAGTTAGACGAATAATAATTGAATCTTTAGCTTCTGAAAATGCCAACATTGAGTGCAAATGCATCCTTGTGCCTTTAAATATCATAACAACACCCATAGATGAATGGTTCTTGCATACAATGAATGCCAAGACACTTGAATATGGTACTGAAGCTTGGGTAAGAGAAGCAATTTCCAATGGTAAGAGAACATATCAAAATACCAAATGTTTTAATTGTGGTAGAATGGGACAGCTGAGAAGGGATTGTAGTCATGGGATTCCTAGGAATAATGTCTCTCCTCTGGGAATGGCAGAACTAGGAGGACTCAGCCTTCAGGCGTATGTAGGAGGTGTGGCAAAGGCCAACATTGAACCAATGAATGTGAGTCAACGAAAGATAGAAAAGGCAACCTGATAACATCAGGAAACACTGTGGGGAGACTCTAGCAGACCTCCATGACAAACATGGTCCAGTCATTCCCAGTTACTGTGGAGAACATGTCTCACCAGGAAAATTAAAATATCCAATGCCTGCAATACTAGTCTGAATGATGGGATAAACGTGGAAGATGAATCAAAACCTCCAGTAGGACACAGGAAATTTATATTCTGGCAGACTTCTATAAATGATCAGAGACCAAAGCTAAGAGTGGTTATAAATGGCATTTTTATTGAAGGCTTATTAGACACGGGTGTGGATGTAAGTATCATTACTCCAGAATCTTGGCTTCTGAATTGGCCTCTTCAAAAGGCAAATGTTTAGTTTCTAGAAATGGACCCTATTTTGGGTAAAACAAAGCATGAGATGGGTTGAATGCATAGGCCCAGAAGGGCAAAAAAGAAGACTGAGGCCATATATAGCCTATATTGCAGTGAATTTGTGGGGTCTTGACCTATTGCAGCAATGGAACCCAAATTAGCATTCCTATGGCCCCAAGAACTTATGTTTCTGAGGACAGACACAAGCCATTCAGGCTGTACAAGATCACAAAGCAATTGATAATCGTTAAGAGGTACCAACAGCCCTACCTTTAAAATGGTTAACTGAGAAACCAGTATGATTTAAGCAGTAGCTTCTAGCTGAGGAAAAGTTGCAGGCTTTAGAATAGCTGGTACAAGAGCAACTAGATGCTCGACATGTAGAAGAATTTATCAGCCCTAGGAATTATTCTGTATTTGTTGATAAAAAGAAATCTAGAAAATAGAGAATGGTGACAGATCTTAATGCTATCAACAAGGTTTTTCAACCTATGGGCCCTCTACAATCTGAAATTCCTCTACCCTCTCTGCTACCAAAGGAATGGCCTCTCAAAGTTATTTATTTAAAGGATTGTTTCTTCAGTATACCTTTACAAGAAAAATGATAGAGAAAATTTTGCCTTTACAGTGCCTACTTATAATAATTCTCAGCCTACTAGGATATATCAATGGACCATCCTCCCATAGGGAATGCCCAATACACCCACCATGTGCCAATATTTTGTCAAACAGCCATTGGGCATAATACAAGAGCAATTTCCTGAGTCTATAATCTACAATTACATGGATGACATTTTGTTATATGATTCAAATACAGGTACTTCAGAAACAGTGTTGAAGAACTAAAGAAAGTCTTCCCTAAATGTGGATTACAAATTGCTCCTGAAAAGATTCAAAGAGGAGATTCTGTTAATTACCTAGGTTACAGAATAGGTTTATTGAAAATTAGAACACAAAAGGCACAAATTAGGAGAGACCAGTTGCAGACTTTTAATGACTTTCAAATATTATTAGGAGACATTTCCAGTCTCCGACTGACTATTGGGATAATGCCTGATCTAATAATTAATTTAAACAAAACCATCGATTGTGATAAAGACTTGAAAAGTACCAGAAAAGAAAATGAATTGATGATTGTTGAGGAGAAATTATAGGAGGCACATGTGGATAGGGTGAATACAAATCTTAATTGTATTCTACTCATATTGCCTTCCATTGCCTTCCAGAATTTCTCCTATAGGAATTTCAATGCAGAGGGACAATATTATCTTTTTAACCACAAAAACACAGTAAAAAGTTAAAACTTATGTGAAAGAAGTCTCTGAATTAATTGTAAAAGGTAATTTGAGACTGTTAATTAGCAGGTATAGACCCATCACACCATACCATAGACACATATGCAGGTTTTCAATGGGCAACCAAGCCCAAGGTTTCTAAGGCTTGAGCTTGGAAAAGGCTGATTCAGTAACCACACATTTATTAGAAGTTATGGCTATCAAGGGCATACATGTACAAATAAATACAAACAATGATCCAGCATATGTATCTATAAAAATGAAATGGTTTGTGACTATTACAATATAAAGCACATTACAGGAATACCAAATAATCCTACAGGTCAGGCAGTTATAGAAAGGTCAAATTGTAGTATAAAGGACATGCTGAACAAACAGAAAGGGATGGAAAATAACCCAGCAAAAGGTTGCATAATGCTTTATTAACCTTGAAGTTTCTTAATGCCAATGAGAAAGGAACATCAGCAGCAGAGAGGCATTGGATAATGAAAAAAACTTGTGAATTGAATCAACCAGTATACTTCAAAGATATGTTTGTCTCACAATGGAAACCAGGAGATGTGCTAGGTTGGGGAAGGTGTTTCACACTTGTTGCCACAATAGAAGAAATATTATGGATACCATCAAAATTAATAAAGATTTGCTTTGAAAAGGAGAAACCTCATGAAAAAGAGAAACGACAGCTCATCTACAATGGTGACAATCATACAGATGGTAAGAAAACCTAATAAGAGCTGGGGCATGTTTCTGCTCTTATCGTTACAGGAAAATACACATCATCAAAAATTCATGTGACCATGGATGTTTGAATGCTGACAGAAGGAAAAATAACTATCCACCAAGGGTCATCTAGAAAATGGAATATGGATTAAGAATCCAAATACTGGTTACACTTACATTTTCACACACACACACACACACACACACACACACATACACACAAACACACACACACACACATATAATGAATATGTTCAGCTGGTTTTGGAGTTGAACAATGACTCTGTACTTCTCTAAATCCAAGTTTGGTGTTAAAAGGTACATTCAGAGTTTCTGTCTCATATTGGGGGCTATCTCGTATGGGACAGAAGGTAGATTTTAGGAAATATTTTACTTTCTTTATCTTTATTTTGTCTATATTATAATCTTCATGGAATATATGTTTATATTAATGATGTTTAAGTTTTCCATGATGACCTACAGATGCTTTTCCTGCAGTAATCTTTGTAGTTTCTATGAAAAAGATGGGGCCACACAGCAACAACTCCACTTATTTGAGATGAGATCATGATGCTGACAGCACTACTATAAGACTGGTTTTTTGGGTACCAGCTGCTGGAATGGAGCACCTTCTCGTGATGCTCTGGCCAGAACTCCAAATTAGAGCCAAAAAAGAGAAAACTATAGACTGCTCGGAAATTGTTTGCAAGTATACTAGACAGTAATTTGAAACATATTCATCACTTCACTTTTGCAGGATTCCATTAAGAGAACATGGCCCACAGGACAGTGGGAAGCAATTCTAGAGGACAACGTCCCCATCCCCAAAATGAAAAAGTTTGTCCTTAGGGTTGGGAATACTGTTTAGGGGTCATTGAATATTACTTGTACTAGATAGAGAGTTGGGGTGAAAACTATGTTTGTTCAAAAAAGGATAATAATAGTGGGTAATAGAGTAAATAATTGTGAGCTATTATTTATGGATATTTTACGTTGGTATAGTTTTTGTATACTGATACAAGTTCAAATTACATTTGTTATTTTTGCTTACATTGTTTGTATACCTATGCAAGTTATTCTGTTAGATTGTATACATGCATGTTTCTACCACTGTTTAGGAATTTTATATATTGATATAACTTTGAGAATATATTTTCATATTACATTATATATTACTCCTATTGCTGATCAGGATACTTATAGAATGTTTACATTTTGAGGTCATTGTCCTCATTTGTTGCATATTTGTTTACAGATTATTTAATATTTTGACATGAAGTTTTAGTCTTTAAGTTATACAAGTATTAAATGTTATAAGTCAATAATTGTTCATGTTGTACATACAGTCAGATCAATTAGGTTCTTAGCTACATAGAGATGGTATTCTGTCTAGACATGTAATCTTTAACCACTTCAAGGATCTGTAGAACATAGCATTTAAATAACGTAGGGTTCTGTTGACATGAGACATGATTGCTCCTGACAGCACCAAATTATTCCGAGAGAATGTTGAGAGTGAAGACATGCCACTCAGAGTTTGTTTTCTTCTTGGCACAATTGGCCTTTGGGCAAGGAACAGCCCATGCCTCTACCACTGATAAAGTACATGGTATCTGAAAAGGATGAGCAGGACACAAGGAAAAATCTGTCAAATCTTGCCAAGACAGGGTAAGATGGTTCTGATAAATGTCCTGCCTCTATAAATGGTCTGTCAGTTATGCTAGGCCTTAGCTAAAGTTGGTTGTTTCAACAATGGAAAATGAGGCTTTGAGTCATTGCTCGAATAGGTAATTGTCTCCATCATATATTACTTGCTTTGGAAGCTGCTTGATTGTTCCTGCCTGTTCAAGTAATATTATCTCCCTTCTCAGGCTTTTGACAGGGTTGAAGATTAGGAAGCCATAATTACTGTACTCTTATGATCTAGCCAAGCCATTTCCTGTATAAGTCTTAGACTACTTAGGGTAGGATGTTTATTAAAACATTTAGCATATGTTCCTTGCTTAATATTGTTCATGCTGGTTGTAATTCTAATTATACTTGATATCTGTTCCTAGTGTATATAGTTTTGTCTTGGATTTGGAACTCTCTTATTTAAACAAAAGGGGAAGGTGCTGTGGGAGCACACTTCAGCTAATAGACTTTAAGATACCAGCCCACTTGGACATGGTCTCTGATACTCTAAAAGCAGTTGTAAAGTGTGTGCCTGCTTTCTTGCTTCTGGCTCCCGTTTCCAGTAGCTTGACTCTCTTCCTGTTCACGCAGAAGACTGTTATCTAAGACAGTGATCTGTAAGTTTTTCCCTTAAATAAATAACTCTTTTAATATTTATAATTTTTTTAATTTATTTTTTGTTTAAAAAAATTACATTTCCTCCCCTTCTCCCAGTCCCCTCCCGCTCCTCCCTCCTCCCTCCCACTGCTTCCTTAAAAGAGGGCATGGTGCCCTGCCCTGTGGGAAGTTCAAGGCCCTCCCCCCTCCATCCCAGCCTAGGAAGGTGTGCATCCAAATCGACTAGGTTCCCAAAAAGATAATATATGAAGAAGAGATAGGTCCTAGTATCATTGTTGATAGCTTCTCAGTATACCCCATTGGCAGCCACATTTAGAGAGTCCAGTTTGATCATATGCTCAATCAGTCCCGGTCCAGCTGGATTTTGTGAGCTCCCCTTAGATCAGGCACACTGTCTCAGTGGGTGGTCCAGCCCCTCAAAGTCCTAACTTCCTTGCTCATCTTCTCCCACCTTCTGCTCTTCGACTGAACCTTGGGAGCTCAATCCATTGCTCTTGTGTGAATGTGGGTCTCTGTCTCTATCTCCATCCATCGGACGAAATTTCTATGGATGTGATCAAGATATTCATTAGTGTGACTATGGGACAATGCTAGTTCTGGCACCCTCTCCACTGCTGCCCAAGAACCTAGCTGGGGACAACCCTGCGGACACCTGGGATCTCCTCTAGAGCCAAGTATCTTGCCAATCCTAAAATGACTCCAATAATGTAGATATCTTATTCCCTTCTCCAATATCCACCTTTCCTCCATCTCTACCCTCCCACTCCCCCAAGCTCTCCAAATCCTTCCCGTATCCCTTCTCCTTCCCCCTCTCACCTTCCCTCAGTTGTTTCCAGGTTCTGGCTATTGCAAATAATGCTGCTATGAACATAGTTGCACAAATGCTTTTGTAGTATGATTGGGCATCTCTTGGGTATATTCCCAAGAGTGGTATTGCTGGATCCTGAGGTAGGTTGATTCCCAATTTCCTGAAAAACCACCACACTGATTTACAAAGTGGTTGCACAAGTTTGCATTCCCACCAGCAAAGGATGAGTGTTCCCCTTACAGCACATCCTCTCCAGCATAGGCTATCATTGGTGTTTTTGAGTTTAGCCATTCTGACAGATGTAAGATGGTATCTCAAAGTTGTTTTGATTTGCATTTCCCTGATCGTGAAGGATGTTGAACATGACCTTAAGTATCTTTTGGCCATTCGAACTTCTTCTGTTGAGAATTCTCTGTTCAGATCATTACCTCATTTTTTAAATTGGGTAATTTAGAATTTTAACATCTAGTTTCTTGAGTTCTTTGTATATTTTGGAGATCAGACTTTGTCCGATGTGGGGTTCGTGAAGATCTTCTCCCATTCAGTAAGATGCCTGTATGTCTTAATGATAGTGTCCTTTGCTTTACAGAAGCTTCTCAGTTTCAGGAGGTCCCATTTATTCATTATTGCTCTTATTGTCTGTGCCACTGGGGTTTTACATACGAATTGGTCTCCTGTGCCCACGTATTGCAGGCTACTTCCCACTTTCTCTTCTATCTGGTTAAGTATGGTCAGATTTATATTGAGGTCTTTAATCCATTTGGATTTGAGTTCTGTGCATGGAGATAGATAAGGATCTATTTTCATTCTCCTACAGGTTGACATCCAGTTATGCCAGCACCATTTGTTAAAGATGTTTTCATTCTTCCATTGTATAATTTTAGCTTCTTTGTCAAATATGAGGTGTTCATAGGTTTGTGGATTAATATCCGGGTCTTCGAATTGATTCCATTGGTCAACATCTCTGTTTTTATGCCAATACTAAGCTGTTTTCATTACTGTAGCTCTGTAATAGAGTTTGAAGTCAGGGATGGTAATGCCTCCTGAAGTTCCTTTATTGTATAGGATTGTTTTGGCCATCCTGGGCTTTTTTGTTTTTCCATATAAACTTAGTTATTGTTCTCTCAATTTCTGTGAAGAACTTTGTTGGGATTTTGGTGGGGATTGCATTGAATCTGTAGATTGCCTTTGGTCGAATTGCCATTTTTACTATATTGATCCTACCAATCCAGGAGCATGGGAGATCCTTCCATTTTCTGATATCCTCTTCAATTTCTTTCTTCAAGGTCTTAAAGTTTTTGTCAAATAGATCTTTTACTTCCTTGGTTAGTGTTACCCCAAGATACTTTATGCTATTTGTGTCTATTGTGATAGGTGATGTTTCTCTGATTTCCCTCTCTGTTTCTTTATCAGGAGGGCTACTGATTATTTTGAGTTGATCTTGTATCCTGCCACATCACTGAAGGTATTATTACCTGTAGGAGTTCTTTGGTAGAGTTTTTGGGGTCATTTATGTACACTATCATATCATCTACAAATAACGAAAGTTTGACTTCTTCCTTTCCAATTCGAATCCCCAAGATCTCTTTATTCTGTCTTATAGCTATTGCTAGAACTTCAAGCACTATATTAAAGAGATATGGGGAGAGTGGACAGCCCTGTCTTTTTCCTGATTTTAGTGGAATCGCTTTGAGTTTCTCTCCATTTAATTTTATGTCAGCTTGCTATATATTGCTTTTATTATATTTAGATATGCACCTTGTATCACTAATCTCTCCAACCTTTATTATAAAGGGGTGTTGAATTTTGTCAAATGCTTTTTCAGGATCTAATGAAATGATCATATGGTTTTTTTCTTTCAGTTTATTTATATGATGGGTTACATTGATAGATTTTCCTATGTTGAACCAGCCCTGCATCTCTGGGATGAAGCCTACTTGATCATAATGGATGTTTTTTTAATGTATTCTTGGATTCTGTTTGCCAGTATTTTATTGAGAATTTTTGCATCGATGTTCATGAGTGAGATTGGTCTGTAATTCTCTTTCATGGTTGCACCTTTGTGTCGTTTTGGTATCAGGGTACCTGTAGCTTCATAAAAAGAGTTTGGCAATGACAACACCTTAAGGAGTATAGGCATTAGCTCTTCTTGGAAGTTTTGGTAGAATTCTGCATTAAAACCATCTGGTCCTGGGCTTTTTTTGGTTGGGAGGTTTTTGATGACAGCTTCTATTTCCTCGTGACTTATAGGTCTATTTAAATTGTTCACCTGGTCTTGATTTAATTTCGGTATATGGTATTTATCTAAAAAACTGTCCATTTCTTTTACATTTTCCAATTTTATGGCATACAGGCTCTTATAGTAAGACCTAATGATTCTCTGAATTTCCTCAGTGTCTGGTGTTATGTTCCCTTTTCATTGTTAATATGAGTGTTCTGCTCTGCCTTTTGAATAGTTTGGATAGTGGTTTGTTGATCTTGTTGATTTTCTCAAGGAACCTGCTCTTTGTTTCACTGATTCTTTGGATTGTTTTCTGTGTCTCTATTTTGTTGATTTCAGCCCTCAATTTGACTATTTCCAGTCTTCTACTTCTCCTGGGTGAGTCTGCTTCTTTTTTTTTCCAGAGCTTTTAGGTGTGCTGTTAAGTCTCTAATGTGTGCTTTCTCCATTTTCTTTATGTGGGCACTAAGTGCTATGAACTTTCCTCTTAGCACTGCTTTCATAGTGTCCCATAGGTTGGGATATGTTGTGTCTTTATTTTTGTTGAATTCAAGGAAGACTTTAATTTCTTTCTTTCTTTCTTTCTTGACCCAGGAATTGTTCAGTATTTGACTGTTCAGTTTCCATGATTTTGTAGGCTTTCTGGGGGTGGAAATGTTTTTAAATTCTAAGTTTACTCCATGATGATCCGATAAGACACAGGTGCTTACTCCAATTTTTTTGTATCTTTGGATGTTTCCTTTGTTACCGAGCATGTGATCAATTTTCGAAAAGGTTCCATGAGATGCTGAGAAGAAGGTATATTCTTTCCTGTTTGAGTGGAATGTTCTATAGATGTCTATTAAGTCCATTTGATGTATTACATCTGTTAGTTCTCTTATTTCTCTGTTAAGTTTCTGTCTGGTTGACCTGTCCATTGGTGAGAGAGGAGTGTTAAAATCTCTTACTATTATTGTGTGGGGTTTGATGTGTGCTTTGAGTTCTAGTAATGTTTCCTTTACATATGTGGATGCTTTTACATTAGGGGCATATATACTGAACTGGTAATGGGATTATTTTGTAACTTCCCTCATCAGCCTAACACATTGCTCATTGACCAGAATTTGGGAAATCACAATGATATTGTTGGGGGTAGGTAGGTCACTTGGTGGAAAATTTATGGTGCCAATGTTAACATATTGCTTCACCTACCATCTTGATACCACTTTTTGTTAACAGACCCGATGTATTCTACTCCCATTACTCATTAGTCAGGTTGCCTGGACTTCGCCTCACAGAAATATAATCACTAGAGGCTTGAGACCCAGCTTGCATCTTTTATTGTACTCAACAACTTCCAAAGGTTTCAGGCAGTTGACTCTAAGGTAAAAGATTTTCTAATTCCTCTGCAGAAATCTAAACCCTAAATTGTATTGGTCAAGTGACTTAGATGGTTTAAAAAAATTAATTGCTGTTCACTGTCATGAAATTTAGATGGAACTGTGTTTTTTTAGCCTTAACACATTCAAAATTCTTTGAGAATAAACAACTGAAATAAACCATTCTAATATTTAGAACCTGTAACGTCCTCTTACATATTTAACTATTAAGTACATATTTTTCTGACAAACCCTATGTAGATATTTGCCTGCACTGAATTGTGCAAAGATGTAATCATTCTTTAAGTACTCTCCTCCCTCTCTATCTCCCTCTCTGTCTCTCTAAATGAAAGTAAATTTATTGAATATGCATAGCTAGTTCTATTTTATTTTAGGTATTCCTTTCTTGAGCTTAATTTCAGATAAAAAGTAGTAATCAAAAATCTAACTAATGTTGAAAACTTCTTGTTATCTGAGATTATGTTCATTGAAATTTTGCTACTAATTATTAATAGATGAAATTTATCTATTTTAGTCTATCAAATAATATGTTTATATATTTTAAGTTAATAATTTATTTTCCTTGTGTTTCTTACTAGTCTGTGTCTATTCATATTCCTTACATAACTGAAAAGTGCATACACAACAGGCTATTATTTGTTTAGTGGCATATTTCCATTGCACCATGTTTCATAATGACAACTTCATTCAAGCATTAATTTATCATGCATTTTGAAGATGTCTACCTCCTTGTCACTTTATTTCCCTTTCCCCTACCCCTACTGCCTATCACCTTTCTTTCCCCAGAACTTCATTTATATGTGGTTTTTATGTATCAGAAAATCAAGGGCCTAGGAGTGCAATAAAACATGAATATACAGTAGTTTCGTTTCATTAGTCTATTTCTAGACTGGGCGTTTACTTTTTTATATTCATGGGTTTTTTAAAGTTTTTTATGGATTCTAGATATAACAAGTATACCAAGCAACAACTTTATTCTCTTGGATATATGCTCACTGAATTAATTGCTCCTATGTTGCGTAGAAAATTTTTAACTTCCATTTGTTAGTTGTATTATTTTCTTAGCTGTTGAGTTCTTTTCAGAAAACTGTACTGTTTCATTTAATCATAAGAAAAGCTGGTCCACCAATGCAAAGAAGTGCAATCAAACAAGAGGCATGGGCATTTCTTTGCCCAAAGGCCAGTTTTGCCAAGAAGAAAACAAGCTCCAAGTGGAGTGTCTTCAGTGCTCAACATTTTCTTGGGCATAGATCAGTGCTGTTAGGAGCAATTGTGTCTCACTTCAACAGAACCCTAAGTTATTCAAATTCCATATTCTATAGCTCTTGAAGTGGTTGAAGATTACCTATCTATGCAGAATATAATCGTATGTATCTAAAGAACCTGATTTAATACATTTCATAAATATCTACATATTTAGATAATATGTATCTAAAGAACCTGATTAGTCTAACTATAAGTAAGACAAACATTTATGACTATTGATCTATAATTCTTAATACCTATATAACTTAAAGACTAAGACTTCACATTAGAACATTATATAATATATAAATGTGCAACAAGTGCAGATGATGACCTCAAAATGTAAACAATGTATAAAGTATCTTGATCAGAGGTAGGAATGTACATTGCAATGTCATAAATATATATCAACATATTAAAAATATTTTAAACAGAGGTAGAAGCATGCATGCATACAATATTCAATATAACTTAATTTTTTATCAATATGAGAATCTATCCCAATGTAATTGCCTATGAATAATAACTCACAAGTATCTACTCTATTACTCACTATTATTATTTGTATGAGTAAGTGCATACTAATCTATTATCCCATCCAATTTTCCCTTTTTTTCAAAGATATCACTGAGCCTACATAATTTCTCCCCAACCCCCACCCTATACCAATTATATTCAACCCATAAATGATGTCCGTAACCCCGAGGACAAAATTTGTTGGAAGAGGGAACATTGTCTTCTAGAATGACTTTCCAGCTGTCATGGAGGCAATGTTCTTTCTATGGGATCCTGTGAAAGTAAAATGATGGCTAAGTTCCAAGGTCACTCTCTGGTTTAATTGCAAATAGTCTCTGAGTATTTAGTAGGATTTTTCTGAGCTTCCTATTTGTAGGTCTGGCAAGAACATTGTAAAAAGTGTACCATTTTTGCTAACCAAGTAGGAACCATCCAGAGCAGCTGGTACCAAAGCAGGTCTTGTAGTAGCACTATCATCACCATGACATCATATCAACCGGGTGGAGTCGTTGTTGTGGGGCCCCATCTTCTTCCTGGAAACTTCAAATATTACTGCAGGAAAATTCATTGTTCATTGCAGAAAACTTAAATATTATTAATATAGACATATACAGACATATATATTCAATGAAAGGTACAATAGAAAAAAATAGATATGAAGAAAACTAAATTTTTTTCTAAATTCTTTTTACTTTCTGTCCCATATCATGGCTCCTGATATGAGACAGAAACTCTGAATTTTTATTTTAACAACGTGCTTGGATTTAGAAAGGGACAGAGCCAGTGTCCAACTCCAAAGCCTGCTCTATAAATTCATAAATACACACACACACATATATATATATGTATATGTTTTAACACCTGTATTTATGAGTCGTATTCATTTTTCTTGATCATACGTATTGGATAGTTATTTTTCCTTCTGTCAGCATCCAAACAGCCAGGGTCCTTTGAATTCTTGAAGATGAGTATTTTCCTGCAAACAGAAGAACAGAACTCTGCCCCATCCCTATATGCTTTCTGTACCACCTGTATGGTTGTCACCATTGTGGATGAGCTGTCATTTCTCTTTTTCAAGTGCTTCTCCTTTTCAAACTGAATCTTTATTAATTTTGATGGTATCCATACTTTTTCTTCTCCTGTGAAACAAGAGCAAAACCCCTTCTGCAACACAGCACATATCCTGGCTTTCATTGGTCAACACAATGAAATTGAAATAAACCAGTTGCTTTGATTCAGAAGACTTTTCTATTATCTAATGTATCTCTGCTACTGTTGTTCTTTTCTATTTAGCATTAAGAAAATTCAAGGTTAATAGGCAGTATATAATATATTTCTGGGGGGCATTTTCTACCCCTTTCTATTTGTTTAACATATCTTTTATAGTTCGATTTGATCTTTCTATAACTGCCTGGTCTGTAGGATTGTGTGGTATACCTGTAATATGCTTAATATTATAATAAGCAAAAACTGTTTAATTTTCCTAGAGACATATTCTAGACCATTATCTGTCTTTATTTGTGCAGGTATAACCATGGTTGCCATAACTCCTAATAAATGTGTGATTACTGAATCAGTCTTTTCTGAGCTTAAAGCAATTTCCCACTGAAAACCTGAATAAGTGTCAATGGTGTGGTGTACGTATTTTAATTTTCCAAATTCTACAAAGTGGAACACATCCATCTGCTAGATTTCATTCCTTTAAGTACCCTTTGGGTTAGTCCCTGCAGGTAGCAGTGTTTGGTTATAGAAAGAGCAAGTGAGGCATCTCTTTATAATATCCTTAGCTTGTTGCCATGTAATAGAAAAGTCTTTCTTTAAACCTTTGCTATTAACATAATGTTTTTATGAAATCCTGTGGCCTGCAACACAATTCCAATCAATAATTGATCAATTGCTGTATTATCTTGTGATAGAGGACCTAGTGACACTTATGGGATTGGATATGTGTTATGTATATAGGAAAAAGCCTATTCCTGATCATGTCTTAAACCTGGAAAAATAATGAAGTCAATTTTGTATCATCTTGTATAAATTCAGCAGTTTCAATATGCAAGATAAGTCTTCATGCACTTTGTGAATCAGTAACTACATTAAGAGGTCTTTAAAATCCCTTAGCACCATGAGAATAGCATATAATTCTGCCTTCTGGACAGGATCATAAATCCACGTTATTTAATTCTTCTGATTTGTATCCTGCCTTCCCTGTTTTGTTTGCATCAGTATAAAATTAACAGGCTCCAGTTACTGGAGCATCATGTAAAATTCAGAGAAGAATCCAAGAAGTTCTCTTTATAAGATTAAGTTTATTGCTTTTGGATAATTGCAGTTAATATCTCTCAAAAAATTAGCACAAGCTCTTTACCATGGTTCATTGTCTTCCCATAACTTTTTTATTTCATCAGTAACGAAAGGCACTATAATCTCTGGTGCATTTATACTTGCAGATTGACAAAGTCTCAATTTACTTTTAATAATTAATTCAGAGACTTTTCCACATAAGTCTTAAATTTTTTACTGGGTTTATGTGGCATAAAAAGATTCATTTTAAGATAATAACATCCCTCTGGATTAAAATTCCTGTATAAGAAATTATAGAAAGCAATATGACTAGGATACAATTAAGATTTGGATTCACCATATCCACATGTGCCTCTTGTAATTTCTCCTCAAAAAATTTCAATTTCTTTTCTGCTTCAGCTCATAATTCTCTCGAACTATTCAGGACTTTACACCACCTAAGGTTTTGTTTAAATGAATTATTAGATCAGGTGTTATCTCAACAGCCAGTCATAGACTGGAAATGTCTCCTAACAATCTTTGAAAGCCATTAAGAGTCTGTAACCGGTCTCTCCTAATTTGTGCCTTTTGTGTCCTAATTTTCTGCAAACATATTTTATAACCTAGGTAATTGATGGAATCTCTTCTCTGTATTTTTTCTGGAGAAATTTGTTATCCCCATTTTGGCAAAACTTACTTTACTCCTTCAAACATTCTTTCTAAATTATCCATGTTTGAATCAGATAACAAAATGTTAACCATGTACTGGAAAATTATATACTTAGGAATATGCTTATGTATTATTTCCAATGGCTGACATACAAAGTATTGGCACAGTGAGGGGTTATTGAGCATTCCTTGTCAGAAGACAGTCCATTGATATCTCCTAGTAGGCTGAGAATTATTATAAGTAGGCACTATGAAGGCAAATTTTTCTCTATCCTTTTCTTGTAAACATTTAGTGAAGAAACAATCTTTCAAATCAATAACTATAAGAGGCCATCATTTTGTTAATAGAGAAAATTGTGGAATTCCAGATTGTAAAGGGCCCATAGGTTGAATTACCATATTGACAGATCTTAGATCTGTCACCATTCTCTATTTTCCAGATTTATTTTTGACAACAGATACAGGAGAAATCCACGGGTTGGTTGATTCTTCAATATGGTAAGCATCTAGGTGCTCTTGTACCAGCTGTTCCAAATCCCGTAATTTATCTTCAGCTAGAGGCCACTGCTTAACCCATATTAGTTTCTCAGTTAACCATTTTAAAGGTAGGGTTATTGGTACCTCTAAAGGTTTGCTAGTTGCTTTATGTGTTTATACAGCCTGAATGTCTGGTGACCTTTGTGTATAGCACCTTATAATATCCTTCCCAGAATTATGAGTTCTTGGGACTGCAGGAATGGTAATCTGGGTATTCCATTGCTGCAGCAGGTCACAGCCCCATAAATTTATTGCAATGTCAGCACCATATGTTCTCAGCTTCCCTCTTTGATGTTCCTGCCAATGAGGTCAACGAATCTTGTGCATTGTTTAACTTGTGATATGGTTCCAATTCCTAGTAATTGAACATCTGCCTCTTAAAGAGGCCAATTTGTATGCCAAGATTCTGGAGTAATGATACTCACATCTGCACCTGTGTATATCAAACCACCAATTACAATGCCATTTATACATGCTCTTAGCTTCGGTCTTTGATCATTTATAGAAGTCTTCCAGAATATATGTTTCTTATTTCCTATTGGAATTTTTGAATTTTCCTCCATGTTTATTCCATCACCTAGAACAATATGGTCTTTTATAGAAGGCTGTAGATTTTTTAATTTTCCTAATGAAACATGTTGTCCACAGTGACAGGGAATGAGTTTGTCACTTTTGGCTTGGGGACTTGAGAGAGGCCCCTCAAGGACTTTTCCAATGGCTTTGGGTTATCATGTCTATCTTTTGTTGATCTGCTTTAATTGGTCCAATGTCGGCCTTTGCCACACCTTCTACATATACCTGAAGGCTGAGTCATTCTATTCTTGTCATCCCCAGAGTAGATATTACTCCTAGAAATTCCTTGTCTACAATCCCTTCACAGATGTCCTAATCTACCACAATTAAAACATGTGGCATTTTGAAGTCTCCTCATTTCTTAGGAAATTGCTTCTCCTACCCAAGATTTGGTATTATAGTCCAATGTCTCCAGTTCATTCAAGTCCAATATTCATTGTATGCAGGATCCATTCATTCATAGGTGCTGATCTAACCTTTAAAGGCCTAAGTAATTTTTTGCATTCTAAGCTGGCATTTTCAAAAGCCAGAGATTCAATAAGTACTCATCTAGCATCTGGGTCTGTTACTCCTATTTGTACAGCCTTAGTTAATCTTTGCAAAAAATCAGTAAAGGGTTTTCTCTGGCTCTGCTTAACCCTGTTATATGATTCAATTCCATTTCCTAGTTCTTGAATTCTTTCCCAAGCATTTAAGGCTGCTGTGTGGCATAGGGACAAAATTTGTTCATCATAAAGAGTCAGCAGGTCAGCATAAGGGCCTTCACCAAGAATTTGATCTTAGAAAGTCTCAAGGCCTTTTGCTTTTCCCTGTCGTTCCAAAAATTTGACCTCTTCTCTGAAATAAATTTTAAACATTAATTGAGGTCCATCATCCAGGACTACTGAAACTACTTGAAAGAAATGATGTGGTGTTGCTTTGATGCTAGAAGCCCAAGTCTTTGTCATTTATCATCTCCTTAACAAATGTAGAATGCAAGCCATAAGTTACAACAGCTTGCTTATTTTCTATTAGATCATTCATTCCTATAGGTATCCACCTACCTTCTTTGGATCCTTTTGGACATTTAGAACTTGTTGCTTTGTCAGAGTAGATTACAGGGTAGAAAGTTAAAACCTGGGTAATCATGGCAGCTACTAATGAAATTGAATCTTGACATGGTGCCTTCTTTTCCTGTTTATCAGCTTTAATAATTTACTCAATTATTTCAAATCCTTTTATTATTGTCTTTTATAAAGCCTAAATCTCCTGGCCTGTATATATTTCTAGTGATTTCATTGAGGCACCTAGCCACTGGTCCTCATTCTGCACATGTGATTCCAAGGTCTGAAGTTTCTCCTTTAAAGATAACATCTCATCCTTGGGCATTGCTTGAATAGCACGCAAATTGCCATATTGGAGAGACAGTCTACCTGCTAACTTATCATAACTTTTTAACAAAATTTGATTGTCAAATTCAACAGTATGATTTCTTTCAGATAACTTCTTAGTACCCTTATATGGATTCAATTTTCTCTATCAAATTAATGTTATCCTTTTAAATAGTAATTTTTTTTCAGGCAACTTTTGATTTTCAAGGGTATTAATCCTATCAACTAGCTGTTCATTATTAGTCTGTAAACATTGTATCATTCCTAAAAGTGCAATATCTTTCTTAGTGATAGAATATGGAGAAGAAAGCTGAATCCCAATACCCAATAAATTGACATATCACCACCACCATATAAGCTTCGCATAATACAATCTATTTTATTAGCAAAAAAGTTACTAAAAGTTGCAATATTATTGTAGCATGCCATATTGATTTATTAATTACCTCTTATGTGAGCCAGTAAACTGCAATCTTTATCGTCCATCAAATGTCATGGTTGCAGAGTTGTGACTAAAAGCAATGCAACCGATGGTGGCAGGAATGGGCCTGGGCTGCTTTAATTTCTGAGCCACTTTAGTTTACCCCTTGGTACTGGTTAAATACTGACAAATTAAAAACAATTAAATCAATTCCATACATAGAGCAAGAAAACCAGAAATCACGGGCAGGGAGCAGAAACCAAAAGCTGCACAAGTCATCATGCAGCAAGGAACCGTGCCAAGAAATGCAGTAGTCATGTGTGCATACAGTTGGGAAATTTCCAAGTTGCCACATGCAGTAAACTCCGCAGTGGCAGGGATTCTCAAGAAAACCACTTAGGTAAAAGCAAGCCAAGTGAGCAGGGATGGGAGTCTGTCTGGGTCCTGAACCAGCTAGACCATTAGGCCGTCCACCCTGAAGGTGTGGAGTCCAAATCCATGTGGACACCAAATATGGAAGGATGCTTTCAAGAAATCCCACACTAGCTCAGAATTGAGAAATAGATGCTTATTTATTTAGGGATAAACTCACAAAAATAGAATCCTCTGCTAAAACAGAGAACAGAAACCAAATCCATAAACTGGAAAGAGAGCAGATGCATGCTCTACATTGGCTTATATAGTATAAGAGGCCACACCCCAGGGGGCAGGTGACCTCTGGCTGTAAGTCTTCCTACAGCAGAGCTATGAGCATGCTTCACATTTCCTTGCCCTTGAGGATTGTAAGGTACACTGGTCTTATGTACAATATTCCATTGGGTACAAATTCTGACATGCATATGTATAAATTTTTCAAAGTCTGTAACATGAGTAATATCCATTTGCCATATATGATTAGGAAACAGTCCTTGGGGATTTACCCCCAAATGAGGTACAGGTAAATATTGTGGGCACATCTCACATTGCTTAACAATTTGGCAAGCAGCTCCACTGGTTAATTCAAATTGCTTTCTTAAATGTAAACTGTTTTAATTATGCAAAACATGAAACTGCTGAGCAAGCTCAACCTGTGATAGAGCAATTATTTTTGTAAGTTTGTCAGCAAAGTATTACCTTCAGCTAATGGACCAGAAAGATTCAAATGTGCTCAGATATGTCCCCCAAAACATAGTAACTTTCTATGTTGTATGGCCTATTGAATCTATTGGAACAGCATCTTTTTTTTAATATTTATTATGTATACAATATTCTGCCTACATTCATGCTTGCAGGCCAGAAGAGGGCACTAGATCTCATTACAGATGGTTGTAAGCCACCATGTGGTTGCTGGGAATCGAACTCAGTACCTTTAAATGAGCAGGTGGTGCCCTTAACCATTGAGCCATCTCTCCTGCCCTAGGAGGTCTAATATCTAGTATGAAACAATTGATCCTTCCCTTATTTTCCATGCCTAGACCTTGATTAGGTAATCATCCTTGTTGAAACATTTGATTAGTAACAGCTGTTCTCGGGGTATATAAATATACTCCCATTCTGGACATAATATCTCAGACCCATAAATTTATAGGTAAATGAGGAATAATATATAGCTGCAAAGTTCCTTCATGGCCCTCTCCATCCTTCCAGTGCAGCTCATTACTACTTTGATCAGGATTACGACTCTGGCCAATTGCCTGTAGTTATGTAATGGTTTCTGTCCTTGGCCATTTAGAAGGCCACTAGCTAGCAGTTATAACCTAAATATCCATGATAGTATACAGAAGACCAGAAAATCTTTATTCATTTATAAACAAAGTGAGTTCTAGTCTCTAAGGACCTGTAGTTGTAGCCAACAGGTGTCAGATGAACCAAATCCATCCTTTTCTCTCTTATTGTTCTTAATCTTAATTTTGGTTTGCACAACAGGAAGTAAAAATAATTGTGCAAGCCTCTGAAATGCTTTCACTACAGATACTCCACTTTGTGAGTGAGTCATCATCTTGATCTCTCCCTCAAAATCAGCATCAATGACTCCAGGAACAACAATAATTCCTTGCTTAATGGTTCAACTTCTTCCTGGTAACAGCCCTACAGTGCCCTTTGGTAAGGGCCCATAAAACCCAGTGGGGAGACCTTGCATTTCACTTGGGTGTCAGAACTGTGCATATGGAAGAACTGAGGTGAAGCCCTGCGCTCCTGGGGTTGCTCTGAAATGGTCCTGAATGGATTTCCTTGTCAAGGAACAGGTTGCTGGATTGCCCCATAATATTGTCTCAGGACCTGAGGCTGGACCCTGTGTCTGTTTCACAAAAAGGGATTTCCTAGGTTGTCTCTTTTTGAACTGCACTCACTATTCCAATGTCTACCTCTCCTGCATCTCCTGCATAATCCCGGTTTTCTTCTTGTCCTCATGCTTACTCTCCTACCAGGACATAGTCTGACCTGATGCCCCATAAGACCTCATCCAAAACAGCTTCCAGGAAATCCTGTAGCTTGAATTATCCCTGGGCCTAGATCTCTCTGCTGGAATAGGATGCTATTGTCTTTCCCTGGAAAGACATTCCTGATTGGCCAACATCTGTACAAATTTGCATATAATCTGCAGTGATATCCTGTTTCTAAAAGGTCTTAGAGTCACCTTACATACATCATTAGTGTTCCCAAAGGCTAGCTGTTTAATTATTAACTGCCCTGCTTCTATGTCTCCAATCAACTCATTAGATGCCTATGTTACTCTGGAAACAAAGTCCTGAAATTATTTATCTGGTTCCTGTCTTATACTAGATAACTCCTCTGCCTGTTCTTTTCACAGTGTAAGTATTTTCCCAGCCTTCTTGGCACTGCTAATTTTGATATATGCTGCCATATCAAAGTCTAACTGCTGATCTGCCCCTGTATAAGGTCCCTCACCTGAAAGCATTTGATATGAAATAGAAACCTGCTGAGCCCTGTTTCTCTCAACTGTGGCCTGACATTGTTCTCAAATTTGGTTTTCAACAATAGTCTCTTCTTGGCAGGCAGGCCTTGGCTATCTGCTACTAATCCAATGGGGGCAGAGCACCTACTGCTATATTTTCTTATAGCATCTGGGTAAATGGGGCCTTTGGATACTGAGCTCAGTCAGTTTTTAATTCTTTCAGTAATTTAAATGATTAGTAACTTAAATGCAAGTATGTATCCTGAGCAAATTTCCTTGAGCATACCTTTGTTCTATTAAGGAAAACAAATGAAATCCTTACATCAATTTCCCTTTCTTAGTGGCATCTCTGATACATGCTTGTAAAGGATATTCATTACTATTGTTAGTCATTTGGCTCTCCTTCAGAGCTCTTTGTACTGTAGGTGAATCTAAACCAGTTATTACAGTAGGAAGGGAATTATTCTTCTGGCAAGAGTGTTAGATCTGCGGTTTCTAGTCTCCACTATAGTGAGGTCACCTGTTGGAAGAGGGGCCGCTTGTTGGTTCCTGGCCACTTAGCCCTGAAATAATCACACAGAAACTATATAAGTTAAAACACTGCTTGGCCCATTATCTGTAGCTTCTTATTGGCTAACACTTACATATAAATTTAACCCATCTCCACTAATCTGTGTATCACCAACTGGCAGTGGCTTACCAGCAAAGTTTTGCCATGCCTGACTCTGGCAGTGGCTCCATGGAGTCTCTCCAACTCTGCCTCCTTTCTTTCATCCTTCCATTTAGTTTTCCCTGCCTGTGTATTTTCTCCCCTATCAAGAGGCCAAGGCACTTTCTTTATTCATTAATCAATAAAAGACACATTGGCTCTCCCACACCATTTCCCCTTTTCTGTTTAAACAGAAAGGAAGGCTTTAACTTAAACACAGTAAAATTATACATAACAAAACATATATTAGGCAAGAACTACAGTTACAATATTTATATCTACTTTTTCTTTTATCATAACAAAGGAAAACCATATCTATTTTTCAACTCAATCAAAGACTCTCGAAGGATATAATATTACTTAAATAAATAGGAAGAGCATTGCAAGGAAGTTCCAAAATTCTAGAATTGACAGAGGCATCTCACTACATGGACAGTCACCAAAGTTCTTCTGTACTATTATGACATCCATCTTCAGTCTACAGGCCCATAGTATCCAGCGGACTATTCCATGAAGCAGGAAATTTCAAAGACATTTCCACATATGTTGGCATTTTGTCAGTTACTTTTTTCTGTGTCCTGCAGAATGTCTGGCAGACTCCTTTATGAATCAGGAACCCCAGATGATTGTCTCATCTTTAGGCAAGTTCAGCAGTCGTTTCTCTGTGGATGCTTTATGTCTAGTTTATATAACAAATGCCATAAGGAGACTCTTCAATGCCCATCTTTCTCTTGAAGTAGATTGGTGCTGCCAGGAGCAGATGTGTCTCATTGTCATGAAAAGTCCTAAGTTATTAAAACATTAAAATGCCATATTCTGAAGGTCTCTGAAAGATCTTAAGAATACCTATCTAACTGAAATATATCTCTATACATCTAGAAAATCTAACTAACACTAACATGACTACAAGCTTGACTATTTTAGATGACTATCTATTAACTTGCAATTCTTAATTATACATTATATTTTTAAATGAACTATACAATCACAACATCTTAATCAAGACAGAAATATACATAGAACAAGATTGACCTTAAATTTGTATCAACAAACCAAGATCTATACCAACGCAAATTGTTCCTATCTATAACATATCTCCCTTTAAATGTAAACAAACATTTATAGACAATAATTGGGAATATGGGTGTAGCTTTCTCCATACTGCTTCTTGCTGATTGTTGGGCATAGTAATTTTGGGGGTGTTTATGGCAACATTTGGGGGTTTTGTTTCATCAAACCATACCAGTCTGAAAGCAACCCACAGGTTCTCATGCTCTTCAAAAACAAGAGAAGAACCTCATTCAAAAGCAACATATCCTTAGACCCAATTTTGGAAGTCATGATAAGTTTATGATATACATTTGGTTCAGCTTAGCAGCCAATACAATGTGTATTAGCAGCCAATAAAATGTCTCTCGGTCCTTAGCTCATTTACAGTCACAAAATTTAAAGGTAACACAATAGTATATGTAATCCAGACTCTTTGTTAATTTTATGTTTTTATGTGGCTTATTTTCCTTTACTCCTTTTAATCTATGTCTATCTGCACTCTGTCTCTTTAAAAACTTTACTCTTTTTTTAAAGCATTAACTTTATTTTATGACTCTCTATAGTCTTTTTTCTTCTCTCTTCCAAGTCTACACACATTTATCCAACACTATGACTCATCTGGATTTGTCTTATTGCATATCTGTTCAGGAGTGCTTTTTAAAATGCTAACCACTAGTTAAAACTTAAGCTGCATCATTACTATGGTATATATGGTATTTCCTGCTTGCCTGCCCAATCCAGCATGGTAGAGCCGCTCATGTGTCTGAGAGCCATGCAAACAGCCCCATTCTCAGGCACACAGCCCGTCCATGTTCCCATTAAGGAAACTGCAGCAATTTGTCATAAACCCCAACCAAACGCTCTGTCTCACAAAAGAGCCAGAGGACACTCTGGCAAAAAGGCCCAGAAAGCTGGCCTTTCAATATGGTGCAGTTTTTCTGCTATCACTGAGTCAGGAAAACCTCTCTTAAAAGAGCCATGCCTCTGCTTGCTTCTAGGAAACAAAGCCCATCCAAGAAAATGCCATTATCAAACCATGCTTAACTCTGTTCTTTTTTGTCTAGGATTACTTTTTAAGCTTTCTCAGGTTTTTATGTGGACGTAGTTACCCACTTTGGCATGCCAATCTGTTGGAGGAGAGAGCCACTTGTTGGTTCCTGGCCATTTAGCCCCAAAATAAGCACTCAAAAACTCTTTCATTTAAAGCACTGCATGGCCCATTAGTTCTAGCTTCTTATTGACTAACTCATACATATTAATTTAACCCAACTCCATTAATCTGTCATAGTCATGTAGCAGTGGCTAACCAGCAAAGTTTTTGCATGTCTGAATCTGGCAGCAGCTCATGACATCTCTCCAACTCTGCCTCCTTTCTCCCAGCATGCCATTAATTTTCCCCACCTATCTAAGTTCTTCCCTATCGATAGGCTAAGGTAGTTTCTTTATTCATTAAAAAAATCAACACATAGACAGAAGGACATCCCACCACAGTTACCAACATTTTCAAGCCTTTTAACTCCTTCTGAACTTCATTATCATTTCCTTGTTTTTCAGCATTGCTGATTATTAATGAGCCTAATTCTTTAGGCTCTGACTGATTGTAACCACTCAGTTCTATAAAAGCATCTAGCAACTCCTCTGTGGTGCAGAGAGTATTGTGTCCCTTCTAACTGACTCAGAGGGAAGTACCTCCTGCTGTACAGGATTTTAGTCCAACCTTTCCTATATTAGGATTCAGAAATGAATCATATTGGCAGGGATGCTTCTGTGAATGCTTATCCCAACTTCTTTCCATGTCACAGCATCTAAAGTCTTGCACTTGGAAAATTGAGGGCATAGCAGCTATATAAATACTAAAAGTTTCTCTATCTGATGTTGCTGTACTCTTGTTCTTCTATCCTTTCATATATCTCTTATCAACTGTATATCTATTTTATTGCTTCTTCCTTCCCCCACAATTCAATATATTTGCAATTTTTTTACTCCCAATTTTATTGACCCACTTTATTCTATGCTTCTTTAAGTTCTATTCTTTATTTATGAGTGCTTATTACTCATGTATCCAACTGTGGTACAATTTTCTCGTGGGTTTCTCACATTCTCCTTTGTACATCAGGTCATTTCTTCAGTGTTTATTAGGTTTAATCAGCTCTACATGGAACACCCCTATTTCAGGGTTCAGCCAAAACTTATATTATTTCTTCAACCAGAGTAGAAGCATGGAAATAACTGAGGAACAGTTCACATCACAATATCAGGAGGGAGTCATTAGGTCTTACTACAAAAGCCTGTATGCCATAAAATTAGAAAATATAAAAGAAATGGACAGTTTTTTAGATAAATACCATATACCGAAATTAAATCAAGACCAGGTGAACAATTTAAATAGACCTATAAGTCACAAGGAAATAGAAGCTGTCATCAAAAACCTCCCAACCAAAAAAAAGCCCAGGACCAGATGGTTTTAATGCAGAATTCTACCAAAACTTCCAAGAAGAACTAATGCCTATACTCCTTAAGGTGTTTCACATAATAGAAAAAGAAGGGTCATTGCCAAACTCTTTTTATGAAGCTAAAGTTACCCTGATACAAAACGACACAAAGATGCAACCATGAAAGAGAATTACAGACAAATCTCACTCATGAACATCGATGCAAAAATTCTCAATTAAATACTGGCAAACAGAATCCAAGAACACATCAAAAAGATCATCCATTATGATCAAGTAGGATTCATCCCACAGATGCAGGGCTGGTTCAACATAGGGAAATCTATCAATGTAATACATCATATAAATAAACTGAAAAAAAACCATATTATAATATCATTAGATGAGGAAAAAGCATTTGACAAAATTCAACACCCCTTTATGATAAAGGTCTTGGAGAGATTAGGGATACAAGGTTCATATCTAAAAATAATAAAAGCAAGATATAGCAAGCCGACAGCTACCATCAAATTAAATGGAGAGAACTCAAAGCAATTCCACTAAAATCAGGAACAAGACAGGGCTGTCCACTCTTCCCATATCTCTTTAAATAGTGCTTGAAGTTCTAGCAATAGCTATAAGACAGAATAAGGAGATCTTGGGGATTCAAATTGGAAAGGAAGAAGTCAAATTTTCGTTATTTGCAGATGATATGTTAGTGTAAATAAGTGACCCAAAAAACTCTACTAAAGAACTTCTACAGCTGATAAATACCTTCAGTGATGTGGCAGGATACAAGATCAACTCAAAAAAATCAGTATCCCTCCTATACACAAAGGATAAAGAAACAGAGAGGATAATCAGAGAAACATCACCTTTCACGATAGCCACAAATAGCATAAAGTATCTTGCGATAACACTAACCATGGAAGTAAAACTTCTATTTGACAAGAACTTTAAGACCTTTAAGAAAGAAATTGAAGAGGATACCAGAAAATGGAAGGATCTCCCATGCTCCTGGATTGGTAGGATCAATATAGTAAAAATGGCAATTCTACCAAAGGCAATCTACAGATTCAATGCAATCCCCATCAAAATCCCAACAAAGTTCTTCAAAGAACTTGAGAGAACAATAACTAAGTTTATATGGAAAAACAAAAAGCCCAGGATGGCCAAAACAATCCTATAAAATAAAGGAACTTCAGGAGGCATTACCATCCCTGACTTCAAACTCTATTACAGAGTGACAGTAATGAAAACAGCATGGTATTGGCATAAAAGCAGAGATGTTGACCAATGGAATCAAATTGAAGACCCAGATATTAATCCACAAACCTACGAACACCTCATATTTGACAAAGAAGCTAAAAGTATACAATGAAAGAATGAAAGCATCTTTAACAAATGGTGCTGGCATAACTGCATGTCAACCTGTAGGAGAATGAAAATAGATCCTTACTTATCTCCATGCACAAAACTCAAATCCAAATGGATTAAAGACCTCAATATTAATTCGACCACACTTAACCTGATAGAAGAGAAAGTGGGAAGTAGCCTGCAATATGTGGGCACGGGAGACCACTTCCTATGTAAAACCCCAGTGGCACAGACAATAAGAGCAATAATGAATAAATGGGACCTCGTGAAACTGAGAAGCTTCTGTAAAGCAAAGGACACTGTCATTAAGGCAAAAAGGTATCCTACTGAATGGGAGAAGATCTTCACTAACCCCACATCGGACAAAGTCTGATCTCCAAAATATACAAAGAACCAAGAAACTAGACATTAAAATTCTAAATTACCCAACTAAAAAATGGGGTAATGATCTGAACTGAGAATTCTCAACAGAAGTTCAAATTGCCAAAAGATACCTAAGGTCATGCTCAACTTCCTTAGTGATCAGGGAAATGCAAATCAAAACAACTTTGACATACCATCTTACACCTGTCAGAATGGCCAAAATCAAAAACACCAATGATAGCCTATCCTGGAGAGGATGTGGTGTAACAGGAACACTCATCCATTGCTGGTGGGAATGCAAACTTGTGCAACTACTTTGGAAATCAGTGTGGCGGTTTCTCAGGAAATTGGGAATCAACCTACCTCAGGATCCAGCAATACCACTCTTGGGAATATACCCAGAGATGCCCAATCATCTAAAAGCATTTGTGCAACTATGTTCATAGCAGCATTATTTGTAATAGCCAGAACCTGGAAACAACCTAGGTGCCCCTCAATGGAAGAATGGATCAAGAACATGTGGAATATATACACATTAGAGTACTATGCAGCGGTAATAAACAATGACATCTTGAATTTTGCATGTAAATGGATGGAAAATGAAAATGCTATGCTGAGTGAGGTAACCCAAACCCAAAAAGACGATTATGGTATGTATTCACTCATTAGTGGACCCTAACCATAAAACAAAGGACACTAAGCTTATAGCTCACAAGCCCAGAGAAGGCAAATAGCAAGGAGAACCCAAAGAAAATCATATAGATCTTCTTGGAAATTGTAAGCAAACAAGATTGCCAAGAAAAAGGTGGGAATACGGGGGTGTGGATAGAAGTGGGAGTATGGAGTCGAGGGGGAGGGGAGAGGGGAAAGGAGAAGGGAGAAGGGAAGGACTGGGGAGAGATTGGGGGAGTGGGAGGGTGGAGATGGAGGAAAGGTGGATGTTGGAAAAGGGAATAAGATATCTACATTAAGGGAGTCATTTTAGGACTGGCAAGATACTTGGCTCTAGAGGAGATCCCAGGTGTCCACAGGGATGTCCCCAGCTAGGTCCTTGGGCAGCAGAGGAGAGGGTGCCAGAACTAGCATTGTCCCATAGTCACACTGATGAATGTCTTGATCACATCCATAGAAATTTCGTCCGATGGATGGAGATACAGACAGAGACCCACATTCACACCAAAGCAATGGATTCAGCTCCCAATGTCCAGTCGAAGAGCAGAAGGTGGGAGAAGATGAGCAAAGAAGTTAGGACCGTGAGGGGCTGGACCACCCACTGAGACAGTGTGCCTGATCTAATGGAAGCTCACCAAATCCAGCTGGACCGGGACTGAATGAGCATACAATCAAGCTGGACTCTCTAAATGTGGCGGCCAATGAGGGCAGAATGAGAAGCCATCAACAATGACACTAAGAACTATCTCCTCTGCATGTATTATCTTTTTGGGAACCTAGTCGATTTGGATGCACACCTTCCTAGGCTTGGATGGAGGGGGGAGGGCCTTGGATTTCCCACAGGGCTGGGCACCATGCCCTCTTTTAAGGAAATAGCAAAGGGGGGGGAAGCAGGAGGGGACTGGGAGAAGGGGAGGAAATGTAAATTTTTTTTTTGAAGGGAAAAATAAAAGAATATGGGAAAAAATTCTGAATATTGTCCACATTTATTATCCAAACTGCTTTCATATCAAAAGGCAAACTGAGGGGGAATTTCACTAGCATTCTGTTTCATGGGTAGCAGAAGAAAATGAGTTACATAGCTTACCTATGTAACTATGGCTGCTCTGTCAAGTAGACTGAATTAACACCTCTTCTGCTGGCAACCACCTAAATTAAAATAGAAGGAACAGAGCAACATTAGCATATCCTAACACTTTGTTTAGGATGGCCTCAGGTTATCTGCTGCAACAGAATACATCATCAAGTTGGAGAAGTCACAATGGCAGCTGAAGCTACCTTGTCAACTTACATCTGCAGTCCAACCTGATGAACCTAATTTAGATAAGCCCTCATACATGTCCAATGATTTGTCTCCATGAATATTCTAAATACCACCAGACAACAGTATCTGTAACCACAGCAGCCTACAATTTAGAATAACATATGGTCAAAACATAAATAAAACTGAAGTCTCTAGAGTTAAGAACATTTGCCATGCATAAATTGTAATTAATTGTGAAAAATGCTGGGGGTGGAAATCAAATAAGAAGCCAACAGCAGCTTGTTGGAAAATGATGACAGGATGCCTTGGCCTGTTGAACAGGTCTGAGATAATCCAGAACCTTTTCTGTAAAAGATACATGCTTTATTATATAGAGACTTTACCTCAGACAATGATTAAATTTCCAATGCATGCAATTCTGATGGACATGAAGATGAACTGAAGTTCCTTTTGTATAGGTAAGTTCTACCTCAGCAGAAGATGAAACTTACAGTCTTAGTGTAAGTTTTTGCAGTGGTTAACACAGACTAAATAGTAAAGCTATAGGTGTTAAGATTCACATCCCCACCCCACCCCCGCTGTCCATGTACAATAACACCAAGATTTTTTGTCTGTATTTGACCATTTCAGTAAATAAAGATGCTTTGCCAAATATCTTCATTCATATCAAATTGTACTTGGCTTTCCATCTTTGTGATATTTAATGTGGTACAGAACTTGAAGGACCCTGTGAGGCAGTCACTGGTTCACTGTGGATATTAACTAAATAACTCAGATGCTGAAGAGATGCTGGGTGCTTCTGGAGGTCCTCAGAAAGACTGAAATAGGCATGGAGTGTTTATGTTATGCCACACAGGATATTGACATATTCATTGTCAGAAGCCCTGGCGTCTGGGATTTCTTGGCATGATCAGCTCTTTCATGATCCGGCTTTGCTTCACAAGGTGCACCATCACTCCTCACTGGGAATAGTGACTGATTGATCCAATCTATACCACTACCATTGTATTATCTTGAATAGCCATTAATAATTAAGGGTAACCAAATCTACACTGCCACCAATTAATCTTCTGGAATAGACATTAATAATTAAGGCTAAACCTCAGCATGACAGAATTTGATCACATGAGGTCCATTTTTAAAGAGAATAGAATTGGAATTTTGCATGTATTTCCCAAATACTTCCACTGTATGACTTGATCTACTAGTCTAGAGACCAAATATCAATAACAATGAAATCTTTGGTTTCCTCTTTTTACATGTGTATTATGATCAGTCACTGGGAATATAGCAGAGACATATTTGAGAGTACAAAGTAAGATAAGGAATAGAAACTAAAAATATTTAATTCTATTAGTCTTCTCACAGTTCTAAAAGATATGTAAATAATAAAGTAATTTCAGAAATGAGTCAGAACTGCAATGAACAGCAATAAAGTAGCATTCAGTATCCTGCTATATATCTTATGAAAATTAAGAAATAAGTTAGAAGGTTCCAAACGGGAAAAACCTGTCAGCAAGACAGAAGTGAGTTATCCCTGTTGTGATCTGACCACACTGTATGTATCCACATGTAGTAATACTGCATTTTACCTGTAAATATCCACAAATGTTATATTTCAATAGCAGTTAAATATTAACGAAAAGACTCCACATGAAGCATAGAACACACACAGACACTACAAGAATCATCTAGATGATCATTACCAATCAATACATCTTTGTAAGTGAGAAAGAAACAAAAGAGTTGTAGAGTTCAGCCTTACCAATTGAGTGTTCAATACAGACAAACAGGAATGAAAAACAAGCACATCCAAGCATGCCTGTGGTGCTAAAGGAAAGGAGAGCTCCAAATTATTCATAAAATGGATGACATTACTGTTGGTATTCATTATTAAAACCTACTTCAAGATTGAAAACAGGATTGTTATTTGTTTTTACATGTATCATCTGGTCACAGCAGATCCTCAGCCTGATTTATTTTGAGGGCTACTGGAACAACACTGAAAACATCCAGACAGCAGAAAGAATACCATACTTTGAGTACAAAGGTTATATTGTGGACTTTGCCAAAATGCCATCACCTCGTATCTTTTCTTTCCACCTCCCATATTATTTAGTGCCAAAAGATGTCAAGAACAAAAAGTCAAAGTATGTCATAGAACTTAGTACCCATGAAATGTCTTCTGTAAGTACTGAATAATTAGGTTATATCAATGTTTTGCCACTGCGATGCAGCTGCTATGAACATTCTTCAGTGTGTCTCCTGGTACTCTCCCACCAGCTTCCCTAGCACACCCATGATTAGAACTTTCGAGCCACAGTGACCAGAGTACTCACTTACAGAGGTGGGGTAGTATTTCTGAAGAAAGTGTATTTGTCATTTTTTGCAGAAATGCACAATATGTTAATTCTTAGAGTTTCTTTAGGAACATGACATATCAGTCTTTTAGATGTTTATCAACATGGCATCTAGGAATAGGTGTCTCAAATGTATCTTAATTTGCATCCTCATCCTTATAATGGAAGTAACCATGTTTGATGTTTATTGGCCATCATTATTTTTTATTGTGTGAAAAGGGTCTATCATTAGCCCAACATTTTATTATATTCTTCTGGTAGGGTTGCTTTCTATCACTTCTAGATATGAATCTATTTTAGCTCATCTTCATTGCTTTCCTCATGTGTTTTCATCAGCAACATTCTTAGTTTTTTCAAACTGATTTTTCTTTTTGTTGTTATTTTCATATTTTTTTATTAAAAATTACTTTTCATCTTATATACCAACACCAGTTCCTTCTCTATCCTCTTTCCCATGGCCCCTACCTTCCTCCTTCCCATTTCCCATCCATTCCTCAAAGGGGGAAGGTCATCCTTCAGAAATCAACAAGGTCTGGAATACTAACTTGAGGCAGGAGCAAGCCCCTAAAACTGATATCAAGGCTGAGTAAAGTATCCCACTATACCACTATAGGGAATGGACTTGAAAAGTAGATTCATGCACCTGGGATAGGTCCTGGTATGACTGCCAGGGCCCCCTTCAACATATCAAGCCACATAACTGTCATTCACATGTAGAGGGTCTAGTTCAGTCCCATGCTGGTCTCTGAGCTTCCACATGCTCAGGCCAGCTGTCTCTCTGGGCATCCCCATCATGCTTTTGATCTCCCTTGTTATTTTGATCCATCCTCCCTCTCTTCAAATGAAGTCCAGAAGCTTAGCAGAGTGCTTGACTGTGGGTCAATGCATCTGTTGACATCAGTTACTGTATGTAGGATCTATGATGACAATTAGGGTAGTCATTAATCTGAATAAATGGGAAGGCCCTTTTAGACACCCTCTCCACTATTACTAGGAGACAGTTTGAGTCATCCTCGTGGATTCCTGAGAATTTCCCTAGTACCAGGTTTCTCAATAACTTCCTCTGCCAAGGTATCGTCCTCATTGTTCTCCCCTAACTTGGTCTTGTTGATCCCTCATGTTCCTATCCCCCAACTCCTCCTTTCTATCCTCCTCCCAGTTTACTCAAGAGATCTTAATATTTTCCTTCCTGGGTCCCTCCATGTATGCCCCTCTTAGGGCCACCTTTTTGCCTAGCTTCTCTGGGATTGTGGATTGTAGCTGGGTTATCCTTTGATTACATCTAATATCCACTTAGGAGTGACTACATAACATGTCTGTGTTTCTGGACCTGGGACACCTCACTAAGGATGATTTTTATCTAGTTCCATCCATTTGCCTGCAAATTTCAAGATGTCTTTTTTTTTTTTTTACCATTGAGCAATACTCTGTTGTGAGAATGTACCACATTTCCTTTATCCATTCTTCAATTGATGGGCATCTAAGTTGTTTCCAGGTTCCAGATCTTATGAATAATGCCACTGTGAACATAGTTAAGCAAATGTTCTTGTGGCATGATTGTGCATCCTTTGGATATATGAACAAGAGTAGTATTACCGGGTGTTGAGGTAGATTGATTCTAAACTTTCTGAGGAACTGCCATACTGATTTCCAAAGTGGCTGTACAAGTTTTCACTCCCTCCAGCAATAGAAGAGTGTTTGCCTTACTCCACATCAACTCTAGCATAATGTGGAGTCATCAGTGTTTATGATCTTAACCATTCTGATGGGTGTAAGATGGTATCTCTGAGATGCTTTGATTTGCAGTTCCCTGATGGCTAAGCATGTTGAGCAATTCCTTAAATGTCTTTTGGACATGTGAGTTTTCTGTTGAGATTTCTGTTTAAATTTGTACCCCATTTTTTAATTGGATTGTTTGATATTTCGGTGTTTAGTTTCTTGAGTTCTTTACATTCATTGGATATCATCTATCTGTCAGATGTGGGATTGGTGATCTTTTCCTTTTCTGTAGGCTGCTGTTTTGTCTTACAGAAGACTCTCAGTATTGGTAGGTCCTATTTATTGATTGTTGTTCTCAGAGTCTGTGCTACTGGTGTTATATTTAGAAAGTGGTGTCTTTTGCCAATGCATTCAAGGCTATTTATCACATTCTCTTCTATCAGGTTAAGTGTAACTGGATTTGGTCTTTGATCCATTTGGACTAGAGTTTTGTACATGTTATAGATATGGATCTATTTGCATTCTTCTATATCTCAGAATCGAGTTATGCCAGAACCATTTGTTGATGATGCCTTCTTTTTTCCATTGTAAAGTTTTGGCTTCTTTGTCAAAATTCAAATGTTCATAGCTGTGTGGATTAGTATCAGGGTCTTCAGTTTGATTTCATTGATCCACATATCTGTTTTTATGCCAATATCAAGCTGTTTTTAACTACTGTAGTGCTATAGTAGAACCTGAAGTCAGGGATGGTGATGCCTCTGGAAGTTCCTTTAGTATACAAGATTGTTTAGGCTATCCTGAACTTTTTGTTTTTCCATATGAAGGTGATTACTGCTCTTTCAAGATCTGTGGAGAATTGTGTTGGGAATTTGATGGAAATTGCATTGAATCTGTAGTCTGCTTTTGGCAAGATTGCCATTTTTACTATATTAATCTTAAGTAACCAAGAGCATGACTTTTTGATTTTCCATTTTCTAATATCTTCTTCAATTTCTTTGTTCAAAAACTTATTAAAGTTATTGTCGTACAGATCTTTCACTTCTTTGGTTACCCCAAGATATTTCATGTTATCTGTGGCTATTGTAAAGGGTACAATATTTATTTCTTTCTCTGGCCTTTTATCATTTGTATACAGGAGGGCTACTGGTTTGTTTGGTTTTTTTTTTTTATTTTAGTTACTCTTATGTCCTGCCACATTATTGAATATGTTTATCAGCTGTAGGAATTTCTGGTAGAATTTTTGGGGTCACTTATGTATGCTATCATATGATCTGCAAATAGTGAAAATTTGACTTCTTCCCTTCCAATACATTTCCCTTGGTTTTCTTTTGTTGTTTTATTGCTATGGGCAGACATTCAAATATTGCATTGAACAGATATGGAGAGGATGGACAGCCTTGTCTTGTTCCTGGTTTTAGTGAAATCACTCTTAATTTTTCTCCGTTTAGTTTTATGTTTGGCTGGTGGCTTGGTGTATATTGCCTATTGTGTTTAGGTATGTTCTTTGTATAGCTAATCTCTCCAAGACCTTTATCATGAAGTGGTGATGGATTTTGTTAAAGACTTTTTCAGCATCTACTTAGATGATTGTATGTTTTTTCCTTTAGTTTATTTATACAGTAGATTACAGTGGCAGATTTTCATATGTTGAACTATTCCTACATCTCTGGGATGAAGCCTATTTGATCATGGTGTATAGAGATTTATTTTGTGTTTAGGCACATTAAACCTGGCAGGATCCAGAAAGATTCACTATGGCAGGCAAAAACCTGGCTAATTGGATCTGATGGTAAAACAAATAAATCAATTCCTGTACATTACTACTACATGTTCATTATTCCTTGAAATGAAGAAGCAGTGAGAAGAAGGAGGAGGAGGAGGAAGAGGAAGAGAAGAAGAAGAAGAAGAAGAAGAAGAAGAAGAAGAAGAAGAAGAAGAAGAAGAAGAAGAAGAAGAAGATAATCTCCACAAAATTTTCTGTTTATAGGCCTACAGAAAAGTTAGCAATCCCATAGGTGAAAATGGTATCAATCATGTATATTCAGAGTCACAAGAAACCAGTGAATCTGACAAGGAGGTGCCTTATATCTCAGAGGGGGTGTGGCTGTGAAGTTCCCCAGTGGCTGGGAACATAGCCTTGGTAGCTACACTAACCTGCAGGGTGCCCAAGTGAGAATTTTTCTCTCTGTAGTGAGTTTTAGCACTCAGGACTTTTTCCTGTATAAACATTAAATTTCCTGAGCTATAATCCTATGTTAGTTGAAACCGAGGTGAAGGGTAATACAGAATACTAGTAACTTGTTAAATTAGAGCAGAAAACAGGAGATCACACCTTCCTTAGAACAATACAAAGAATCAATGAGAAAAGATTGATTCTTTGAGAAAATCAACATGATAGACAAACTTTTCTCATAGTACTGCTTTCATACTGTCACGTAAGTTTGGGTATGTTGTGCTTTCATTTTTGTTGAATTCTGGGAAGTCTTTAATTTCTTTCTTTATTTCTTCCTTGACCCATTGATGATTCATTTGGGCACTGTTCAGTTTCCATGAATTTGTAGACTTTCTACAATTAGCATTGTGGTTGAATTCCAGCTGTAAATCATAGTGAGCTGACAAGATACAGGGGTTATTCCATTTTTTTGTATTTGCTGAGGTTTGCTTTGTTACAGAGTATGTGGTGAATTTTAGAGAAAGCTCCATGAGGTGCTGAAAAGAAGGTATATTCTTTGATGTTTGGGTGGAATGTTCTATAGCTGTCTGTTAAGTCCAGTTGAGTCATGACATCTGTTAGTTTCCTTATTTCTCTGTTAAGTGTCTCTCTGGTAGACCTTTGCAGTGGTGAAACTGGAGTGTTGAAGTTTCCCACTATTAGTCTGTGGGGTTTGATGTGTGATTTAAGCTGTAGTAATGTTTCTTTTATAAATGAGGGTGTCCTTGTATTGGGGACAAAGATGTTCATAATTGAGACTTCATCTTGATGGATCTTCCCTGTAATGAATATGAAATGTCCTTCTCCGTCTCTTTTGATTAATTTTATTTTGAAATTTATTTGTTAGATATTAGGATAGTTACACCCGCTTGTTTCTTCAGTCCATTTCTTGGAAAATCCTTTCCCAACCCATACTCTGAGGCAATCTCTGTCTTTGAGTTTGAGATGTGTTTCTTTCATGCAGCAAATGGATGAGTCCTCTTTTTGTATCCATTTTGATAGCCTGACTCTTGTCATAAGTGAATTGAGACCATTGATATTAAGAGATATTAATGACTAGTGATAGTTAATTGCTGTTATATTTGGTTCTGGTGGTGGTAGTAGTGTTTCTGTGCTTCCCTTTGGGGTTTGCTGGTGTGAGGTTACCTGTTATCCGTGTTTTTTTGTAGAGTTTTTCTTCTAGTACTTTGCTTGGAGTTTTTCTTTTTTTTTTTTCCATACATTGTTTTGTTTTATTTTTTCCATTCAAGAACATAATTAAAGATAAAAAAAAATTTTTTTTTCCTTTCTTCCCCTTCTCCCGGTCCCCTCCCACTACCCCCCACCCCTCCTCCCTCCCCCTTCTTCCTTGAAAGAGGGCATGGTGCCCTGCCCTGTTGGAAGTCCAAGGCCCACCCC